>JACXIV010000115.1:963342-1194867 GCA_014737475.1 Bombus confusus
ACAATAATTTTATAAAACATTGATTACGAAAATATCTTTCATCTTTTTTTGCGCTTCATTCATACTTCGTACTATCGGTAAAAAGGTATTTTACAGAGATGTTTGTATACTCGTAAGGATGTGCTAAGCTCAAAAAAAAAAAAAAAAATAGGAAACAAAAATAGATACCTCTGAAAGCTACGGTTTTATACTTTGATGCAAATCGATTCTCCTACCAAGAGATCGTACGTGAATACAAAATTATTACTGATCATTATTGTTATCCTTATTATTATTTACAGTATCGCTTTTCCATTGCAAAATACTTTACTGTGAACATGCAGACGCTCCCTCAAGGTTCATCGTCGAGAAATTTTTCACGCCGCAGAAGACGGGAGCAAGTCGATCGACATTTCTCGTTTTCTTTCTACGATTATACCGAGGCAAACGAATGCTTCCAAAAATCTGGGAACAAGATTTCATCACCGATTACTCTCTCTCTCTCTGTCTAATATGACTAACTTAAACTATGGTAAAAATGAATTTAACTTTTTTTCCTTTCTTTTATTCCTCTTTTTCTACTTTCTTTTAATGTCGATCGACTTCGCTCTAACTTCCTTGACAAATCGTGGGGTTGCAGTTGGTCGAATTTTCTTCTTGTATGGTTCTTGTGTGTAAATAGATCGTGATTCATGTACATGTGTATGCGTGTGTGTTCGTGTGTGTATGTACGTGTACAAGGTGGACACACACGTGTACGCGTTAAGATCGTGGAAGTCGATGGCGGAACATCGAGAACAAAATGGGTTTGATTGTATGGAAAAAAATTCTGTGCAAGAAAAAATATCAGACGTGTTTCTTATTTGCGTTTGGTGAATCCTTAATCATTAGTGTGTAAAAAAACGTGTGTAAATCGAAACCTGCGTTTTTATTAAAGAAAACAACAAAAGAGAAAAGGGAAAAGAAACGTCAGCCTGTGAGTAATTTTTCTGTGTGTATGTGTGTCAACTAACCTCGTCCTTGTCCAAGCCGAGCTACGGAAACGTTAAACTGAGGTTAAAATTCGTTCCTTTATGATTTCGTGATTTAATTTGTTGTATTTTATTCTTTTTTTTTCTATTAAAAAAACAGAGTAGGAAAGTAACAGAAAAAAGGGACTACATTTTTTCATTTGATCTTTCCTTCTATTTTTTCCGAAAAGAATTACTGAGACAATGAGAATTAATTTAATCGATACATTGGTAAAAAAATTCACATTTTCTCTCTTCGAAGATCTTGGAAAAAGAAAAATTGTTCGACGTATTTTATTCGATTTTTGCCGAGACATAAAACACTCGCTACTTTCTCGTAGATTGATTTCAACTTACGCAAAGTGCTCGTGAAATAAACTCTCCTGCACGCGCAATTAAAATTACACTGCCCTACATTTGCTCCTCCACCAAGAAACACAGGGAAGAAAGGGGTCACATAGATTACTCGCAGGTGCATCATTATTTTCTATATTTCTCTCTTTTTTTAACGTGCTCGATTTTGCGTTTCGAATCGTTTCCTCTTTTTCTTTCTAACGAGCACCGTGGGAAACAAAATGGAAAAAAAAGATTATCTTGCGTATAGGCATATGCTAATATCCTGTCACGGAGGAGATGCAAAGAAAAGACACGAGAAATAATGAGGAAACCAGAACAGAACGTAAAACGATAAAAAAATGAATTGAGAAAAACTGAAACGGTGGAAAATAAAAGAAAATAATAAGACACGGGACAAAGAATACAGAAGAGAAATCTTGACAAGGAACTGACAATAAAAATCTAACATTTCGACAATCAGAGCAGAAATCTTCACAGCGAGAGAACTAAACTTACTTACACATGTATAGATCAAGTGTGTATGCATACGTGTGTGTACAGGTACAAATCCAATTAAATGCTATTATTACAAATTTATCTTTTTCTTTCTTACATTTTTCTTATATTACGAAAAAAGGAAAAAAGTATTTCCATGCTAAAACGCGAATGCCAATTTGTATCTTTCTTTCGAAGTTCAAATGAATTCGAGTTTGACTGAGACATATATTTTTCTGTTCGAGCAAACTTTCTTTCTTTCTTTTTTTTTTCTTTTTTATTTTCTCGATTCTTTCTCGATATTGTTTGATCTATATAACGTACGTGTACCATATGTGAAACTTGTGTGGAGTCGTTCCAGACAACGAGAATCCGTTAAAGTTCCTTCTCGTTTGCCGGTACGTACATTGTGTGCACATTTAATATACGTCGAATTGACTAACTTTCGACAAAGAAAAAAGAGAAATCATTCAACACCGAGAAACGTCGAAAAAAGGGAAAACGAACTAAGCACCAATCCGGTAAGACACACCTATGGGCACTTAACTTGGGCTCGGCATGTCATCCTAATCATATTTACGAGCTAACATCGACATTCTAGTAACTTCAGCCGAAAATCTGATCTTAACGTCAAATCACTTTCGTTTAAAATTTAACATTGTTGTTTGGAAAAATTTCTTTCGATCGACGTTTCACATCTCGAGAACGCTCCAACGTCAAACAATATCCGAACGAATCATTTTCTGAGTTTTTCTGTGAATCTTATTACCATTCTTTCTTTTTAATTCTGCTACCACATAATTATCGTCAAACGTTTCATCAAAATTTGTCTTAGGTAACTGGGAAATTCTCTGAAACAGAAGTGCAATTACTTCGATATAATTGGAATTTTTTAAATCACGAGGTTAATGAAATTTCTTAGGGGATGGTCGATTGATAGGAAGTGATTTGACGATGATCAGATTCAGCCTGGAAAGAAGATTCTCAGAAAACGTGGAGCGTGCGACGAAACTTACCTCGTCAGTGTGAGAGCCAACGAGAAAAAGGTCGAAGGGTATGGCGGCCACTAGGTCGATGATGAACCAACCCTTCAGGTAATGGACGGCTATCTTTGCAGGATGGGACACCACTTCATCGTTGCTATTCACGAAAGTCGTGCGAAAATTTATGATGATGTCCACTATGAAAGTGACGTCGACTGAAACATCAAACATTTTGTCAAGAATAATAATTCGATTTAAGAAACGATAGGAAAAATTTTATCGCTTGATCTGAACAAGAAATAAAGGAAAAATTGAAAGACGTAGAACTTTGTATTATTCTGCTCGAAATTTGGACGCGACAAATTTTGGATGATAACTTTTCGCAAAATCTAGTTCAAGAATCAACGTTTCTTTCGATATTTTTATTAATATAGTACATAAATTAACTAGAAAAGATTTCATATTATTTTTATTATGCTAACGTTATTCGCTGCTAATCCGTGGATCTGAAACGAGTTATGTCTAAACGCATATATACATAACAAATGCTGTAACAAAGTTTTACGATCGACCACATTCGTTGTAATAAATTTCACCATACTTTCCAAAAGTTACTACTCTCGCAGTGTTTCTATCTTTGAGATTATTAGGAAAATACCCACGTATTTCGTAAACTCTGACCTTTTCTGAGTGTAATACAAATGCTACGAAGTTTCTGGGCGCGCAGTGAAATAGGACTCTATTGGTCAGACAACGTGAATTCCGGTTTGTGTTAGGCCATGACTACAATGGATACGTATTCGAACGAACTGGCATTTCAACGAGTGAAACATCTAAAGACTGCAATGCATACACTCATAAAAAATCTATATATATACATTTGATTAACTTTGGCATATGGAGTTCGTCAGAATGTCAATTCGTATCGAGTACGCATTCATCGTAACCGTAGCCTTACTTGTCCAATATCGATCATTGATTCCGTGTCTCACCTATGAAGTCTATGATGACGATGGGATCGTCACTGTACTTTTTGTTCTTCCTGCTATTGTAATCCGGATCCGACAGGACGAAGGCGGCGACGTACGGTGTAAATATAGCGGTATACAATACGAGCAGCAATATCACCCAGTCCCAGACCGCTTTGAAGGGTGAATAGTGTAGTATGGTCCACTTGCCGATTCTAGGTGACTGTAATTTGTACTCTGGGAGGATATCGTTTCCAAGGGACAGCACCTGGAGGACATATCAACATATTGGGGAAGAATAAATTCATCATTCGTTCCTCTTTTTCTTCACTTTCTTCTTAATGAAAAGAAACGATCAATTTCCGTAGATTTGAGTTTTTCACCTCCTAATTTTCACTTGAGAAGTTATTTCTATGTTTCTTGCTGCTTTATCAACTAAATAACTCATAGGAATATTAAACAATAGAGGAGATTTATTTTCTAGAAATTATTGAATTAAGAAAACAAGAATAATTCAGGATGTGGAATAAGAAATACGAAAACGTGATACATTTTTATCTCTGTTCGATCCTCTTTCCTCGATCGTTCGATTATTTTTATTATTATAAGCCAAAAGGAAGTGCGGAGGTTATTATTATTAGTTTTTAACATCGGTTCTTCTTAATTTACGATGTTTCGGCAGACTTGGCGCGAATTTGTTTGTAAAATGAAAATATCTTCGCCGAGGAACAGATTCGGAAAAGAAAAACGGGCCTCGATCGTTGGTTTATCAAACAATTGATAAAAATTCGATGGAAAAGGATATGGCAATGTTATTGCTATGTTTATAGGAGCTGAGAAAAACAAAATGTCCCGTGTTTGTTTCAATACCGCGTTATTTTTCATGCTGAATGGCCGAGCGAACAATATCAGAAACACCTTTGTTTCGTTCTATATTTTCAACTTCCCTTTCTTTCTGTCGAATAGCAATACGGTCAGAAACGCGAAAAATACACCACCCACGCTCGCTCTTTTCTATCACTTTGCGCCGTATCATTTTCCTTTTATTCAACAGAGTGGAGAGGAAGATTTGTTTCTACCCCGCAGTCCGACTCATTTAAGCGTCGCCGCGTTTTAACCTCATTTCTCGACACGAAATCCATTAACATAGAGCGTTCGCGTACGAAAAATTTCGAATGCTTCGCTCGTTAGTAACGCGATTCTCGAAAAAATCGTCAGAGAAAACATGGAAAATAGAAATTCTATCGTATAAATTGATCTTTTCAAATGGACCACGATTCGGAGTGGTAACAATTAAGATTATCCCGTCGTTTATCGTAAGAGTGGAGCTTAAATCTCGACGAAATCTGATTCAGCCAGCAGAGTAATCGTTTGAATAAAACCGAACGATTGAAAGGGACGAAAATTTACAGCGAAGACGAAACGAAGTTTTGATAAGGGATCATCTGCTACTGTTCGTCGGGGAAAGTTTCTGATCGCCGAAAAAGAAAAAGAAAAGAGATGAATAAGAAGAACCGTGATATGGAACACGCGGAGGACAGCTAACCTGCCTGGCACAGTAGCGTTTCGAGTTGCTAATTGGACTCTCTGCCATTTAAGCCGGCGTTTGTGGAGGTTCTACAACGAAACCACGGCCACCGACCGACCATAAGTAAACACTTGGCACACACTATGCTTCCCACTGACACACACCCGGCACACGTGCACTTTCACCAGCGACCGGCGGAACTTATTACGCGAACCACAGGTAAATAAATTCACTCGTCGATGATCCACATTTCCTCCTATTGCTTCTGTGTGCGTGTCCTTATATAAAAAGCAAATATCCAGCCTCTTTATCCACGCTATTATAGAACAAAAGAGAAATATATGTGTATGGGGAATCCTTTCTGGATTGGCTCATGTGCTTCCTGTTCTTCCGTATCACGCCCTCGCGATCCTCGTCACCATCACGTTTTATCGAGCGCTTCCACGAGTTGAGCCGAGTCGGAAAAGCGGCGGTAAAACGACTGTCGATCCCAGTGAAAGCTCGACGACTCGAGGAACCGGGGATATCGATCCACTGGACGGAACGTTGCCCCAAATACCGGAATATCAGTTGTTTACAACGCGGAGAGGAAGAACCGGAAGAGTCCTAGTCGAGTGCTAGCCTCACACTGATGCAATGCGGACCGCGAAGGGTGGCGGCGTTCGATTGGCGAAGGGGAGGACGACGAAGAGAGCAAGAGAGAGCAAGAGAGAGAGTGAGAAGTAAATGTGAGCGTGTATACAAGTATGTGTGTACGTTGTATGTGCATGTACGTACAGAGAGAGTATCCTTGTACGTGTATGTAGAGGAGGCGTATGGGTTAGGGTAACCCCGTCGTCACACCCTACGCCGGCCACGTTTCGAAGTATCCAACCTTAGCAGGGTTAGCCTTATTACCTTAATAGCAGCTGTCTTCACGACCTCAGCTAGGCCAATAACAAGTCTTCCGCAGGCATACCGTGCACCTTTCTAATCGGAACTAATCACCAGGCGGCTGATGATCAACCGTTGCCTCGCTTTTCTCTCCGGCTCGTTTCCCGCTCGTCTAATGGCGCTGATGGCGCTCCGCTCCGTTCCATTTATTTTTCCATGCTGCCGGGCGCAACCGTTTATTCCGCCACGTTTGTTTGTACTTCCTCGTCGACTATTCGCCACACGCCACCGTAGCCCCTCTGTTTACCTGGCCTATCGGGGATCTGTTGCTCGAACACCACGTGAATCTCTGCTCTGCTGCTTCTCGAGATGACGTTTTCAGTAGATGATATTGTTAATAAACGTCCGCGTATTTTATTCTTCCTTTCCATTTCGACGATTCTTGAAACTTCAAGAAACCCTTGAGAACTTGCAGGATACGCAGTTCATTTCCAACGCCACTGAATAGATTTGGAACGACGACGTTTCTAATTGGAAACAGTTGTCGGAGATTCGCGATGCAGACTGCCGTAACGATTAACAGGTCGAGCACAGAATTTAACGAGTATTCGATATTTCCTGTATTAATTGCTGCAGTAATTCCTTTCGAAGACCACCGATAAAAAAAATCGATGTTTTAATTGGAAAAAGACCTAGAAGATCCACGCATCGTTCGATTAATACCAATAATCGGTATTAATACTCGAGCCGAAGATTGTAAAATTAATTTATAACCTAATCTAATAGTTGTTTTTAAGAACGCGTTTGACGAGTTCACGTTTTAATTCCGAAACATTCTGGAGGATGCACGCCTTGTCGGATTAATACGTAAGACTGATTTACCGACTAAAGATCGAGCCTGAAATTACGAATTTAACAAGTTCCAAAGGGATTGCATAACTTATACTTTAACCTGATCTAATAATTCCTCTAAAATACGAATGTTGATCGCTTTCAAGAAAATCGACGTTTTAATTCGAACGAATTCCGAAAGATCCACGCATCGTCCGATTAATACGTCAAACTGTTGTATCGATTAACGGTGGTGTCCGGAATTATAAATAAACGATCGTTGCCAGCAGAAGCCCGACGCAAAACGTTTCAAGCCGATATCTGACCGCGGACTGTCTGAAAGTTGTCTGGATTTAGTTGAAGACCTAAATGTCTCCATGCTGTGGACAGGACATTTCATTGATTTCTTATTACGAGTCGCGAGGTCTGTCTAGAGTCGGCCAAGCATGGCGCGAAGGAATGAAAAACGAAGAGAGGAAGTACAGAGAGAAGCGGAAAGTCGTCGTTCGTCACGGACGACCTGGGAAAATGTAAATCCGGATGGATTATCTTTTATTCATGCTACCTGCTCTAGCCAGGTGAACCGGCCTATGTGTTTCTTTAGAACCTGTGTGTAATTCTACACGCGCGATGCCGGGGTGCGAGGTCGTGACCCGACAGCCTCGTTTCAATGACCCTTCGTCATTAGGTCGTTCAAGAATGTTCGTTATTTCTAACGAGGCACAAATTAATGCGTGGACAAGCTTCTGGCTAGGAAATAACGAGGAAACGCCCATGGACTTCGTCCAAGGAACGAATTTTCGTGCAATCAGCTTCTCTAAGAGGATGTATGGAATTACACCTCGAAATTGCACCTGTTTTTCGGGACGTGCATCTCGAAGATAGTATCGAGAGCTATAAATATTGGATGGTGTAGCCTGAGAAACGACGCGGGCTACCGTAAATTGAAGCGATGAGTCCCTCATAGTCAAAAGAAAGTTTAACATTGGAATTTGCATATGACTACTCGTAACTTTGTGTTAGTTACTTTTCATCGTGTTCGTCGCCCTTGTAAAATAGAATTTCATTTCCTAAAATTATAGTAAAGTTATGATAAAATATCCCTCTAAACTTTGTTTCGTCCGACACTGAATTTTTATGCTTTCGGATTTTAGTCGTTTTGAAACGTTTTATGAAAGTATTACGTTAACAATGTATTTAGATTTTCTAAAGCTTTAACAGGAAAAAGTATTAATTATAATACTATTCCAATAAATCGAAAAGCTAGGAAGAGAAGTTGTAATGGAAGCACAAATCTTTATTTCAATATTCTATAAAAAATAGATCGACTCTGATATTGGAAATACTCTCTACCCTAACTGAAATCTTGACCAAGGTTTTATACCTTTATATGTATCAATCTATTATCTATTATTCCGCCGATCAATTTCTTCGTTTATTACACCTGTAAATTGCCTTGGCATCGTTTCGTTGATTCGTCCAAACATTCGAAATGTGTCTATTTCAATTCGAGAATGATTTTATGACTCAGATATATCGTGACTCGGATTATCGGAAGAATGTCTAGCGCGTATATAAGGGACTTTCTCAGCGAAGAATTAGGTGATACAAAAGAACAAGAACCATTAGAATCAGATCTTGTTTCTCGACCGTTTTCCAGATTGGTCACGTGTCCATTCGTTATCTTAAAAGCGACCATCTCGTTGATTTCTCGATGGAGAAGAAGCGTCTGTGAAAGGACGAATCCCGCGAGTGTTCGTTAAGATTTCTTCGAGCTGGTACAATCAATTAGGTCAGAAACTGACGTGCCAGAGTCTCGATGATCAAGGCTCGCGAGCAATTTAGAAGATTGTTATACTTTGCTAGAATCGAACTTGGCTTCGAATCGATAGATCCTCAGTTCGTTACTATATTTAGGCATGGTTTGCTGCCCTACTTCGATACACGAAGGGCCGAATATCTAGGTAACACGAAGGTGAACAACTAATTCAAGGAACCAAATATATTTTCCCTTTTAATGCCTCGAAATTCTGCAAAAATAATCGAAGGTTTCCTTCGTCGCTAGTAATAAATCTTCGTCTTGAAGACTTATTTTCGCGAAGGGTTGAGTATTTATGTAGCACGGAAATTACAAATTAAATCAATCTTTATAACTATATATTTGGAATTCGGTAAAAATAATGGAAGATTTTCTTGTCACCAAATGCATCAAAAATTTCAAGAACGTCACTTTGCTTTCAGAGAGGCCACATATTTCCGAATGCAATCAGTGAAATTCCACGCGAAACAGACAGCTCGACATACAGCTTCGTAATTAGAGCATATAGTGCACCAGATGCTGCCTGATACAAGAAGAAGTCGAACAAATTCTCTTACCAAGAATCTGCATACAGCAGATGAATCCCAGCATTCAAATCGATTCAGATTACATCAAGTCTTTCTTACATATAAATTTAATTACTAATTAGAGCGCATTGACGAATATACACTGCCGATCATAAGTATTAGGACGCTTACTGACATTTAGTATAAATTGTCTGGCCTCCCACTGTTTTTATTTTCTAGCTATTTTATCACAAATCAGTTATTTTAATCACGACATATGTAAAATCAAATAGTAAGCACCAAATATTAAAATACTAAAATAGTAGACATATATAAAACAGTAAATAGTGAATTCACATACGTAAAATAGTTCAATATTAAATATTGGAAAATTTGTTAGAATTGTCTAATAAATATGACAATATATATTCGAATATTTATAGCCTGCACTATGCATATCAAGAAAATCCGAATCAATTAGGGTTACGGGAGGTAACTTGAAATTAACGAACGTGAGCAGTGGAGATGAAGAAGAGCACGTTACGTGGCGTTGGTTAGGTCACGCTGTGACCTGGAATCACCGAAAGCTAACTGCCGAATATAATAGTTGCATAGTAGCGTTTAAGGAACAGGCCAAAGGAAAAAATTCAAACAGTTTCGCGTGGAAGCTCGCCCAACAGTAATTAAATTCCACTGCTATCTCAGAGAGGATTCTCAGGTACCGACAGAACTTTCTTGGAATTTATAGTTGTAAGGTCTGTGCTACTGCGAGTTCATCTTACTTCGCTTCCAGGAAGGTTAACTGAAAATATTATATTGATCAGGAAGTTCTGTCGCTTTTGTTCTTTGAAAGGAAAGAGAGCAATTGTTTTAAGTGAAATTTATATTAATTGATCTTAGTCGCGACTGTCTTTCAAATGTTTGATAGTTCATTTATTTCGTCGTATTTTTATTCTTGAAATATTCCTTCAGTATCTCTACAACATAATGTAAGATATACAACATCTTTTCTCTGTCAAAATTTATCGATAAATTAAAAAAGAATCGTGTAGGATTGAAATCAGTTACCAATCTATTTTTCAATCTTAGCAAAGGATCTGTTGCAAATTTTGTTACCTAAAATACATTTTATTATCAAGCATTTTATTGGCCAAATTTCTAATGACAGACCATTTTTGCAGCAATACTACACTTTTATGTCAAATACTTTCAATTTGATGAAATTCCCAAGTAATGTGAATATAAAAAAAAGATTTGGTGACAAAATTTCTCAATAAACTTTATAGAAAATGGATTTTGAAGCTTTTTTTTATCATAAATATTGTGTTTTATAACGTCATTCCTGTTTATGAAATAATTCGCTATATTATTCATCGTTGGTATTTCGGAACTTATTTAGTCCTCGCTCGATGTTGGGAGAACGGAATGTCGCGAGAGCTAATATGTGATCAGTCTACAAATTCCTGTACAACATCATTCCCAGAAGTAATGCGGAAATGACCTGTTTTCCGCTAATAAATACAGAGGCCATTCCCTTTGAGCACACTCTCCAAAATTGTAAAGCGTTCGCTACACCAGGAATTCAACCTGAACATTCTTCGCGAATAACTATACCAGAAACAATCTATCAATTGATCAATTTATCAATTGATGAAAGCCTGAAGCTAAAATTAAGAACCAACTTCTCCCTTACTTTCCATAATTCTCAGAACTAAAAATTCCAAAAAATTACAAAAGTTGATCTGTTCAGTTGTTGTTACTAGTACTCGAAAAAAGGTTTAAACGTATAACAATTGATAACGTAAACTAATATATTCGTAATAAATAGCAAAATAATAACAATTAACAATGGATCCGATGTGGTTAATAAAAGTTTCTAAAATTCTGCTCAAACCAGATTAAAAATACAAATAAGAGTTGTCTGTCCAATCACTATCGAGGAAAAATCGAACGACAACTAATCACGAAGTCATAATTTAACAAAGTATTAAGGAATATTAACAAATATCCTTCATAAACGTTTCTAAGAAAGATATCTCTTTTATTCTTATTTTGTTTCCATCTTTTCACGGTTAGGTGAAGAAAAATCCAAAAAAGGAAAGAAATAATAACATAGTGATAAAGTATCTCTGGAAAAAGGGATATGAAGATTCATCAAGCCTTTATCGACACGTGGTCGAGTTACATGAGAATCAGGTCGCGTCCACGACAGAGTACAGCTTGCGTTCTCGTATTGGGATATAATGCAACCTCTGTGGAAAGGAAACTGCTGTCAGAGTGTGAAAGTTAAAATCCCTCCGGTTGCCAGTGGGCACGTTTGTTCACGTTGTAAATAACAGGTCTGTTTAATGAAAGCTCCACCACTAAGAATGGCGGCTGTGGTCGATTTAACGCACCCTGTATTTCGGCTTGAATACACAAATGCTTGTGAATCTATCTCGAAATGTGGTATCCCATATTAATAGTTGTATGAATACACGTGTACATATGATGTTTTGATTTACGTCTATGGCGATGTAACAAGTCTTGTTACGACGATCGAACAGCAAATTTTGTAATATCAATACTGTCTTTCAGGATAGCCCGTCTTGAAATGCATAAATCTTAACTGGGGAATTTTTGGAACTCTGATAAAAATTATTTACACGAGAAAATTTAATATACAGACAGAAGAGGCAATTTTTTAAACTTTATGAAGCGGAAATATGTTATATCTTCGCAAATTTATTTTCGTGGAAGAGAGGAATTTGTTAAATTTAAAAAAAGAGGGCATTTGTTAAATTTTCAAAGAGAAAATTTGCAAAATTTCAGAGGAAGAAGAAATTTGCTCGATTATTATAGGAACGCAATATTGTTACTTACGAATTAGATTAGAATTGATACGATGAAAATTGAATACGAACGTCGATCACACATTAATGGTTGTGCAAATGCATGCAGACGTACGACACGTTGATTTATATCTACGACAATATAACGAGCCGTGTCACGAGAATTGAGAGCGAAATTGTATAACGTCATAAATCACTACCTTCGAAGGTAATCCATTTTAAAATGAATCTCGGTGACTGGCAAACTCTTTTCGAATTTTAATGTAAAAATGCAGCAAGAAGAGGTAGTTCGAAAGGTTTCAGAAAAAAGTACGACACTTTTATTAAAAAATTCAGATTAAAAAAGAATTAAAAAGTTAGAGTATAATTAATACGAAGAATACTAACGAAAATCGATTACATAATCGGTCACGTACTAATGATACGAAATCACAAAATCCTCTTGAATTTTTATCAAAAGAATCAAGGAGGAAACACGAGATAGAGGAAGAAAGCGGGGCGTGTTAAATCGAAGAAACACGAGACAGTTACTTAACGAACTAGCCTAGGATTAGTATCAGGAGTAATAACGAAAATTGGATACGAACGTCGAACACGGTCGACAGGGTCGATCCGAACTTCTGCTTCTTGCCTTTCGCGAAGTACGAGCGCATCATGGTTGCCGAGAATTTCATAAAAAATTCCACAGTCATTCTCAGTTGGCGCTCTCACAGTTCGCGTTTCACCGCGGCGCCAGCCAACTCAAGCACTCGGCGTATTTCAAACTCGAAAGTGAAAATAAGCAAGAAACCACCTGTTCCACACTCTTCCACTCTTACGCTCTTCACGGACACCTTCCTCTTCTTTCACTTTTCAACAACTGTCACACATAGTCATTAACAAAGCGTACGAGAAACCAAAACTAACACGTTCAATTAACAACGTAGTTTTCAAAAATAATCATCCTCTTTGGTACCATCACTTCCGGTGTCTGCTTGGTATCTGGTTAGTGTCTGGGCCGAGATGTGCGGCTCACCGATCGACCTTCCCCACCGATTCGTTTCCAACCGAGATCGGTTCATCGATACAACAAGATCGCCTGGCTTATCTCCATAGTACTTGTAAAGTCGAATCCAATTAGGCTGAAACCCTATCGCGATGTACGGCGAGGGATCTTCTTGTTCGACTGAAGTTGACAAGCCGCGTCATTCATCGTTAAAAAGGTCCGCAAAGAGGTGGTGACGAATACCTCGGCTTAGGTTAGGTTGGTGAGAACCTCTTAAATCGCTGGATCCATATCGAACGTTGCTAAATCTTCGGGACAAAAGACTCGAAAGCCCCAATGGAGCCAACACCGGGAACACTTCGATGGAAGTTCAATGAAACCTCGATTCGATTGTGACTGGCGATAGACACGATCTTTTTTCGAACCTAGGAAATTGTAGAAGATCGATAGGAGGCTGAAGGAGATGAAGGCTTCGAATTCGCTCGACAAAAGAATCTGTCGAGTATTCTGTTAGAAAGGAGGCAGGAAGTTGATGAAATTGTGTCTGTGTTCGAAAACGTGGCCAATTCGAAGCACACTTGTAAGTTTTCGAAGAAAGTCGCAAGTTCTCTAGTGGTGGTTGACGAGACACTTGATTGTAGACGAGAATCAGTTGCTTCGGCTATTCAGTGAAACTTTCTGGGATTATTCGCGCGGTTTGATGATTTGATTCTTCTTATTGTTAGTCTAGAAACTAAACGCGGCCACTGCTCTGACATTTTCTTTGTGAAACTCTCTTCCTGAAAACGTTGTCCTTTGAACGAAGACTTGTGGAATCACTCGTGTAAAGTCGGTAAAATTTTTTCCCGCGAAATTTGACTCTTCAACGAAGACTCTTGGGACCACTCGCGCAAATCTGGTAATTTGATTCTCCTCGATCGACGAATGGTGGACGCAATCAGGGTTCGTGTTTCGCTTCTTTTGACGCAAAAACCGCGTTCGTCGCGCAACTCTCTTTGTGAAAGGTTTGACTTTGACGAAGCTTCTCGACGAGATCTATCGACAAATAGTAAACGCGCGATTTTTGCGTTTTCTTCGGCTAGTTTCCCTTGTGAGATTTTTCCCGTGAGAACTTTAACTTTCGAGAAACGTCTCCATTGAAAGTTTTTCTGCCAGATCCATGAACAAATGATAAACATATAACCAACCACACGATTCTTGCACTTTCTTCAGGAAAATTTGACTTTTTAAGACTTCGTTGGACGAAATCTTCGCGAAGTAAAAATTTGGTGGGAAGTTTGGAAAGAAATGAAGAAACAGCGACGCGGAGAACAAGAAGAGGAAACGATCGAGGAGAATTCCAGCGCGAAGATCTAATTTCGGCGGAGCTTGGAATCGACGGCCGCAGCCGTACGCTCGCGTACGCGCGTCAAAACTAAAGAGGAGAGAAGGCCCGTTTTCGAGCGTCGCGGAACCGAACGAAGCGACGAGATGCTTTCAGAAAACATCTGCCTTGATCGCTTAAACCGAAAGTAAATGTCACGACGGGGTGGGGTGCTCCACGGTTTTATTGTCCGACAATACGACGCCAGTTACTGCTGCCATGACAGATTATTTTATATCGTTTCACGAATTTCAAGGGAAATGTTGTTTTTGATCGTGGAACGACGCCGCGGATTTTATACGTTTTCGTCTTCGTTTCCTCTTTGATCGTTGGATGTATAACGGATCTGATGTTTGAAGATAATTATTTTTTTGCCTGGATATTTCCGCCATGAAACAATGACAATAATAGTGTCTTTAATGGAGAAATAAATAGATGTTTATAGATAATAGATTTTTGATGTAGGGGAGAGGGTGGCGGTGGTTGATATATTTAGTTTGTAGATGGATTAATTTGAAAAGATAAGAATTTTGTCTCTTAAATTTGTGTAACGTATAATATAGAACAATATACACGTACACAAGCTTCTCTATTAATAATTTCACCATTATTTTGGTCCTTAATGAATTAATGATTTATAACTACTAATCAAGAGGTGTTAATTAGATACAGCAATTTGAAACTATGTTATGAGACAGGGTTATAAATTTTCTATTTAATATGTATGATAATACGTATACTTATTATGCGTGTTAACTAGAAATTTCATAATTCCGTCTCATAATATGTATACTTATTAACCAGGAAGTTTATAATTCTGTCCCATAATACGTATTATAATACATATACTTATACGTATTAATTGGACAGTTTATAATCCTGTTTTATAACATTAATTCGTTTTTGAACGACATTTCTAAATGCACGAAGTTCGAAGAAAGGGCGAGAAAATCTGAAGAAAAGAAAAGAAGGTTAGAACTATGGCATTTAAATGCGAAGTTGCAAAGTTGGAAAGTTCTTCTTTGTTCCCATGTGACATAAGTCATGATGGACGTAAATTCGATATTCTCGCCAACGATCGTGGAAAATATTTGCCCCAAAAAGCAAGGAGGTAAATGTGAAATGTCAGTTGGAACATAAGTCATCCAACTTAAATTCTTCCAGTTCGATGCAGCGCGTTAACGTAGCTGCTGCCGGTGGACATTTCGCACCGTTTTTATGTTTCACGTGTGACAAACGCGACTTAACCCAGTTGCAACAGCGCTATATTGCAATTGCGTGACAGCGATGACTCGCATTTAAATCGCGCTTAATTGCTATGCTTCGCTTGCCACCCCCTTCATTACGTAATCGATATTGCCTTTCAAATGTAAAATCTTAATCTACATCACGCTAATATTCCAATCACGGTAATCATAACGGGGCACGATAGCTGCGGCTATTTTGCATTTTACGATCGCATAAATTCCATACTAAATACATAACCGTGCAAAGATTTGAGATCACTACATATTGCATAAAAATCAAGATTAAAAGAAAATAAAGAACGTCCGTTGCCATAGAAAATTTATTTTCATCAAAAATCTATCAAGATGAAAGAAATTACTGCTGATATATCGATAATAGTAATCCTCCTTGTCTTGTAACATGAAATTATACTCGTAATAAGAATTACAATCATGATTTGATAGAGACACGTTGTATTCCTAACGGGATTTGAATTCTGATTGGAATTCCAATTTTACCTGAATTGGAGGTAGCACGTACAAATTCTATACATTTAATGTTGCAATATTCTACGCCCGAGAAAGTTAGAAATTACATGAAATGAAATTTGTTTAAGGAGCTATTAAGAATGTTGTAAGGCGAATGATTAATTTCAAATTGAAGCATCTGATATTGCTGCAGCTAAAGAAATTGAAGAAATAGTATCGAAGAAATATTTCTCGACAAAAATCGCAAGGAACGGGGTTAATTTCGAATAAATAAATAAAATTCGTGCGATATTCGATATACTCACAAATTCCATTCTTGCTATAAAATTTTTATCGATCGTCGATAAAATTCACGATGGACTTTGCCTGGCTCGAAGAGCACTTTGGAATTACGTAATCTGATAAATATTGTAGAATCGACGAACAACAAGAAAAATTATCGGAGGCTAGTTTCCACCCGCTGATGGAAGGCAGAGCACGTAAAAATAAAACGCTGAGAACGTATACAGAAGCTCGGCACAACAGGAAATCGAAGATGCGATAAAGATCAGCAGAACAGGAAATCGAAGATACGATAAGGATCAGCACTTGAAAAATTGATTGGCCATGTTGATCGGCCATAGAACACGATATCCGAAGAGTGAGAGATGCTGGCTGTTAATGTAACACGCTGACATCCGGCCCGGATTGTAATGAGGCGGATCGTAAAAATCAGAAATAGAACGGATTCTGCAAAAACCGGTTAAATCATTCGGAGCTTAAATCGTACTGACATCAGTGACAGAAGGAAATCATCTTCCGTTCGGCGATATTATTAGAATATTTCACAGCCAGTTTACTCTTTAGACAAAGACTTAAATAAATAAATAGGGTTTTAGAAAGGTGTCTTTGCGATTTCATCAGTGGTTAAAAAATTTGCTGACTTTTAGAAGAACAGCTCTCTAATGTATATTTAAGAATCAAAAGTATCTGGACGTTCGGTTACATTTAACAAAATGTATTTTTATTACAGGATTATGAATGAATCGAACTTTAATCATTTCAGTCATTGTGCCTATGATAGCTGCGTGTAATAGGATATTGTGATACGATTGGATCGACTTTCAAAAGGTAGTATGTGCTGATAAATTGACGTCTGTAATCGTCGAACTTTATGGAATTATTTTGTTATTCGACAAATTTTTAATTTTCGAGATTCTTTCATTTCCGAACTACGTTGTAAGTTAGATTAAGAAGATTCTTTTAAACTAATAGAGAGATTTCTAACGTTATACTAAAAAGTAAAATGTATTACGTCTTTTAATACATAATTTAAATATATGGTCTGATGATTCCACAACAAAAATTATTAGTTAATTATTAATTACTCGTTATTAATCTATACACTTGAGTCAGATTCAGGTATTACCTATTACTACAAATCGACCAGTGTCTTGATATTTAAGAATATAACGTACTTTGAGTACTTTTCAGAAATTCCATATAAATTCACATTGCGTGAGAAATATATTATACTTGCCGGTCATTAGCCAATTCTTTAATACACCATATTAATAACTAATCTATCGATCGTGAACTATCAAAAGGTCATAACGAACGTATTCCATTGACATTTTATGACCATGCTGAACAATCTATTTCTAACTTATCTTCGCGGTAAATGGAATAAACAATATTCCCGTTGATAGAAGGAAATTTCTTTCGCGAAACACGATGTTCCTTATCATCAATCTGAAACTTTAATTCACTTAATTGAAATAATCTATTATGTTATCTTAACGACGCACGCACGACAACTTAGTCGTGAAACAATTAGCCTAATGAAGAATAGTCAGAGCAATGGAAACAGTATCTCATCAGAATGCAAACGTGTATTTAAATGTTTACATGTGATTGTTAATTAATTATCTTCGCTAAGAAATTAACGATTCTTTCTCGGTGACTTTTTTACGAGTTGCGTTCGTTTCTCAAGGCTCATCGAATAAGCCGCGACCTGGCCTAAAAAATCTTCTGCGTCGCGCGTGCGTCACGTCGTTAATCATACGACTAAGCTCACAGGAGGTCGGTGTGACGCGTTTATACAAGTTCCCGTAAAAATTATGACCATTCCCTTCATCTCCGAACCAATAAATCATCCATTGTTTGAAACTCGTTCTACTGAAATTTCAATGAAGTTTCGAAATCTTCCATTCATCACGTTAGCCTGTAGTCAAAATATTCTACAAAATATACAAACGCCTCCGAAAATCTTTATCTCGATAAAATGTTTTTTTTTTCTCTTTTTTTTTTGAAGTTAAGAAATTGATCATGTTGTTCGCTAACTCACAAAGCCATGGTATTTTATGTTAGATAGTCGAGAGAAAGATGTCATAAAACACAATTACTGGCAAATAACTGGTGAAACAGATACATGTTCATAGACGATAATTCGTAGATACGGCTTCACCGTGCGTACACCATTTTCAGATGAAAGACAGAAACGTCCCGCGTGTAACATAAATGTAATTTCGGTTTTCCAGAAACACGTTGGATATGCCATCACCCTCTAGGATCGTTAACCTAAAAACGTGGCGTCGAGTTCGTGGAATTCACTTGGATACCTTGGTCATGTAAAGCTTCGAAAATGCTGAACAATTCACGCATGATATCTCACAAATGTTTTAAAAACTCCTTCACATAGAAAGCTTAAATTAACGTGTGAATTTTTATGAAGTGGATTTCGGAATATTACGATCTCCTGTAGTTTCAGTAATTTTTACGAAATATGAAGACCACGAGGGAAAAATCCGATAAACTTTTAGATTAATTGAGCTTCCAGCGTGCAAATTGATCAACTTTACTTTTTCACTTTTATGCTAAAATGATTAATTCTTAATTTCTCAGAAAAAATTTGCAACTGTATACTTTTAGGAATTTTTTGTGATTTTTCTAAAATATAAAATTTCTTTCAAAAAAATATTATATTCTAGTTATCGATAATATCAAATCCTAATCACTACATAATAGGCGTACATTATTTTCCTTAGAAAGGTAGAAAATATAAAAGAAACCTCAGCCTTCGAGGCCAGAATTTCGTAGCACTGACAGTTTAAGAGAAATTTCAAATCGTCCGCTTTCAGAAGTGGCGTTTAATCGAATTTCAGTAGGTTGGTCCGGTACCGGTTAACCGAATTAAAAACGACAAGAGAAAGAGAAGAAAGGAAGAAAACGATCGACGGGGAAAAGTCGCGGGCGACACTCAAGGAAACGACCTCGTTATTTCTAGGTAAGCAGGTAAGCGTGAGGCCGAATTAATTAAAAAAACGGAACACCCTTGAGGCGGCGGCTTGAAGAAGCTGCTTAATTGTATCCGTGACTGCGGATCGGATTTTGCAGCATTCATTTTCAAAGCGGAGGAAAGCAAGCCGGTCACCGCGCCTCCGTTTTGTCTTCGATCGGATGTCATAATGGCTTTCAGACGTATTAATTCGCGCGTTCGTTGCGAGTCACGCGACCCGCGGGATAGAAAAGAACGTATCGGATAAATTAATTTCAACCATCTCGCCGCCTCTCAGCACGCGTCCCTGCCTTTGACGTTCAATTAAATTGCCACCTCCTCTCCCCCCACCCTCTCTAGAGTGCGATTATTGTCATTTCTGCACGGATCGGAGATCTGCTTTCTCTTGATAATTTCACGAGAAATTGTCAGAAAAGAAGGGAAATCCTGGTGTATAGATATCTCTTTTTATCCTTTGTTCCAGAATACGGTGAATTGGACAAACCATGGCGCGAATAAATGTCTGTGAATATGCTCTTGTTCTAGTCTCTTGCTTTTTTATAAAAGTTTGAATAGTGGAAGGATTGAAACGCATTAAAGAAATTTTAACATAGGAAACTGTAGGTAGGCTGTGGATACCTATGATAAATTATATTTTTATAGATTCCCTTTTCAGAAAAGTGGAACTACGATAAAAGTATATTTTACTTTCTATATGTTTTAATATTTATTTTACTTTCCATATTTGGTGTTGAAATATATATACCAATGTACTAATATGAAACACGTCATAGCACATAATATGATATGATTCCCAAATCGACACACGTGAAATAGAAGATCCAAACAATATCATATCACGTAATATGATATAATTTTGAAATTGACGTATGTGAAACAAAAGATGAAAACAATGTTATATCGCATAATAGTGTGACACGATTTCCAGATCGACACGTGTGAAACAAAAGGGTTAAACAATGTTTAACGACAAGAATCTCCAAAGGCTATTAAACACAAGTTTCTATGTGTATCTATATCATATACTGACAAGTATATCGAATACGAGACAATGTGTGATATAAGAAATATGTTAAACATATACAATAATAAAAGTATCCGAATAAATTAGATTTTCCTATAAAATCCATATATACAAACAACGATATAAAACGCTATAATCTTTAGCCTTTACATTTGCAATAAAAAATTCCTATTCCATCGACTTGACAACCCCAACGCGCATTGCGTTGAGTCGCGTGGTATCAAAAATAAAAAAATTAAAGATTTTCCCGGATCGTCGGTGAAAAGGTCCCAACGTTTTCGAGCAGGTTAGTATTGCAGCAGAATGCATGCATAAGTTCTGAAAATAGCCGGACGATACGACCATTGCTACGCAGCCGATGGAAACGCGTGTTTATCCTCTTCGCCATAACCGACGTGCCGAATGAAGTCGTCAATGGTGTTTCCTGAGAAAACAACACGCGTGCAACGAACTGTTGAACCAAGACCATGTCTTATTATCGAGGCCAATTAATAGAGTTCGATGGCATTTTTACAGCATCGTGACGCATCGTTCCGTTTGTTTCAACTCGATAATTAATAAATAACGAAAGCTTTCTCTATCATCACCAATACCAACGTAACGTGTCTCAGGTTATTCTGGACTTTTGACAGGAAGTCTAAAAGGAAAGACAATTCTTTTCTGCCAATTAAAAAATTGTTTGAAACTTTCCTGCCATTTGGTTGCGTGAACATAATTCACGGACTTTGCAGATTTTGGCTAGAGTTCCCAATTAATTTTAACTGCAAATTTTACAACGAATTTTAAATCACGAAATTCTGAAATCAACGAATGATTATATTATATAATAATTCCTGCAAACAGTTCCTGTTAATATCTACTGTTTGTCTTGAATCTATATTCTACGAATTGAAAATTTGAATTTCGAAACGAATTGAAAGTTGATCAATCGTCTGCGTAATAATCGAGCTTTGATCAATTCTATAGTAAATGTATTTTGATCTATCGCGAATGCAATGCATAATTACGTTCTTTATACCTAATTATAATTTTATTCTGATATCAAAAGGGAAAGCGAATTTGTAATAATCGAACAATCGAAAGTGAAGACGACCAACTTTTCCAAGATTGTTTTAAGCTGCATAAGGGTAAGTGTAAGCAACTTTGAGAGGATTAGACACGTTGAATGGAAGAGGGCTTCGGTGAATTGAACTACCGGCTGACAATCGTCCATAAAGTTCACAAGCGACAACCTGGAAACGCTTGATTAATTCGATGAAGACTTTAGCCGAGATTATCCGGGTCATAGTGGCATTTTGAATACTATACGTCGTGTAATTATCATTCAGATATTGATTAATTTTAGAGATTTACATTAAAACAACAGTTTTGATCGATATACGATGAAGATATTTTTCACAAAAGAAATGAATAGGATATAATCGTATTATTTATTCATGTGAATAGATACGAGTGGATTGAAGGCGTTTCGCTGTGTTCGGTGAATAGGTTCTTCAATGAATATCTTCTACCAACAAATTCCGACATTATATGTGTACGTGTGCCTTTGAAGTATCAGCAAGACTGAAACAGGTTTTAACCACTGATACAAAACCTTCTCGCTGAATGATACTTAGCCTAGCAATACCTAGAATGGTATTCAGCCACATCAGTATTCTTAGAACGAAAGAACTTTACGTATGTAAGAGCTAATCCCTGATGATGGCCTCTTTTGAAACAGGCAGCAAATCCTAGAGTATACGTATCGTACAGAACATTCATTTCGCGCAATGCGGTTTTCAGTAGCGATCAGCGATAAAGCGGGAAATCTCATCTGAATGATTGATGTTGAATCGTGGTTCTCGATCTTCGTACAACTTCTCGATCAAAAATATAAAACGTTCTGAAGCTCAGTTATTCCCGATATTTATCTTATCACACATGAAATAACTAGAAGCAACTAGAATGAATAAACCCAAAATAACAAATTTCAACGACCCATTATTGATCTTACCATACACGAAATGACGAAGGTCTACGATTGTAGCATTCGGAATGTATCGTTTCGTAAATCACAAAGCTCTAAAGCTTTTAGCAATTGGAATAATCCCAACGATAACTACCCTAGTAAAGTAGAGGCTTTCTCTTTGCGAAGAGAGGCATAAAGAGAGGCATAAAGAGAGCCGGAAAACAAAGATGAAGAGTAATTTTCGAGGACGTTGGTATTATAAAGAGTTTTCTCGACCACGTGCTCTCTATTGTGCGAGCTACTTAAAAGAAGGCGAAGAGAAGTGTGCCTTAATTAATGCGGTAAACATCTTAATCAACTACTAAGAATACCTCTGCCGTGAGAGCACCCTTCAGTGGCTTGGTTTGCGGCCCTCCGTTCTCCAGTAAGAGACTCTTCGTACTACCACCCTTGACCCTGACGCTGCTCCATCTCTGTCGCGGCACATCGGTCACCCTTTCGCTTCTTTCCCCTTCCTTCAATGATCCACCTTTGACACGCAGCGCACCAAGCACCGCGGGCGTCACCGGGACTTCCAGTTGCCCCAAGAGATGCTCCGACATCGCTCGAGGGGACTTGATGCAAGTCATCGTCGTCGGGGCGAGCGTGTTTGCCGAGGATACCGACTTCACCAAGAGATCCTTGCCCTCCTTCGTCCACGATGTGATCTTCCTACCGAGGGATAAAGTGGTGGGCGCGGAGGCCGGCTTGATGGACGATAAATCGTGGTTTTCCTTCTCCACTGAAAGCTCGTCGCTCGCGTGGATATCCTCCACTGGTGATTTCACAGTCGACGAACTGGACGAGGTATTTTCTCGTAGACCCAATAAACGGTCACCAGCTACGAAATGCTCTCTCCTAGAGGAAGCAACTACTATCCTCTTCCTGGCGCCAAATTTCGTTAATCTGTTTCTACAGACCGTCAAAGGAGTTCTCACTCCCTCTATCAACGCGTCCCTCTCTTCGGACGACAGCTCGCTCTCCTCTTGAAAGTCCGACGATGTACTATCGCTGATTCGACTGGCGAAACGTCCTCCCGAAGTTCCAGCCTCCTTTCTAGCTAGTTCCAACGAAACGTTCTCAGTTGGGCGTCGAGGCAGAGCCTGCAAATCGCGTTCGTAGGACGAAGAACTGGTCGAAGTTGTTCCAGCTTCCGTGAATACCCTCGCTGTGCCGTTGGTGGACGTTGACTTTGCCAGAAAGCCCCACTTTCGTCGAGCTTCCTGGTTGACATGAGCCTTCTCGATCTCTGCCCACGACGACGACTGGTCGCCCGTACGTTTTGCGGCCCGCGGTGAACACTCGGAAGAATTTCTAGAGTCGCCGAGGCCGTTAGATTCCTCTTTGATAGATCGAGCACCCTCGTCAGAGACACTAGACTCCGCGACACTCGAGTCTTGCTGTTTGGCTGACACGGACCTCAGCGGGATCTGCTTCCTCCTTATCACCACCGGTGGCGGCAGACGATTGGTCGGCCGGCCAGCCGCCTCCAATTGACCTTTCACCGATCTCAGTGCTATCTGCTCTTCCCTCGAGGACGATCCCGGAGGCTGGGACTTCGACAGTTTTTCCTTGAACAGCTGAATTTTGGCGGAGTGTACGGTGACCTATTTCAATACTGGAACTCTTGGCTCCTTCGCTATCAGCCAATCGTTTGCTTGCTTTTTTTGTTTCCTCTATAACTCTCTTTTTTATCTATCGTCGTTGATCGTATAACGGATCACGGATTTCTTTGGCTCCTTCCTGGGAGCAAATACAAAAGGTGTGTTTCTTCTAATATAGGCTAATACTTCGACGTTTTGAAAGACAGTTGGGTACACACAATATACTGACACATAGTTTCCTTTTTGCTTCTGCTTGAATGCTTCCGTACGACGGCGACTTTCACCTCTGATAAAATTCGATCGATCTTCTTTTCTTCTTCTCTCTTCTAATCAATACACGTATATTTCTATTTTCTATACGATACGTTTAATCGGATTCTCCGATTCTTTGTGCTTCAAATTCGTGCGCGTTAATGTCGTGCGTATCAATCGAAAGTGTGCACGTTTCACACGGTGATTTCGATTCCTTTTTTCTTTTTTTGCTTTTTTTATATTTTTACTTTGCTATATATATACGTCGGATCGTACGATTGCAAACGATCAACGAAGAAGTACGCTGACCTATCGGTAGTATTAATTGTTTTATTACTTACGACGGGCCTCTCAGCCATATACAAGTTACGGTCGCACGGTAAAAATCGTATCCATTCCTGGCATCGTCGTCTCGGGCCCCGCTGATCATTGGACAGGTCGACGAGTCATTTATTGTTTCGTTCGTTCGTTTTTTTTTTTTGTTTTGTTTTTCCTAAAACGTCGGTATATAAAATGTAAAAGGGTCGTTGACTTAAACTTAACTCTTAATCCCTTCCTTCTTATGTACTCTCTTTCTCTCTTCTCTGATGTTCGAATTTGGAGATTCGAGAGATACGTGGTTTAGCGATAATTAATAATTAGCAATTAGTAATACATAATGGATGGAACACGACGACAGTCTCAGTTGGGAAAAAGTGACTTTCTCAAGTGTCAGTCTCGAACACGATACTTTTTTGTATTTTTTATATATGTTTTTCTTATTAATTTCTGCCTTACTCTATCTTTCTCTATCTCTTCGGTTCTGTTGCAGCATTCAACCTCCTTCCCCTCGTCCGTCTCTTTCTCTACTCCTATCACCGTCCTTCTCCCCACTCCTCCCCGTTTTCAGCTTGCTCTCGTCTTTCAGGGAAATATTGCGCAGTGCGCAAGGACGATACCGTAAAAAGAAGAAAAAGGCTGAAAAAAAACAACGAAGCTTCTTCTTCTTCTTTTTCTTTCTCTTCCACCTCTTCCTACTCTTTCTCGACCTCTTCACTTTTTTTCTCGACACTTCCTCCTTCCCTTTGTCGAGCGACAAAACCCAGACAAGCAGACTCTCCGCGATCAAGTGGATCCCCGAAACGGAGGATCGTGGAAACAAAACGCAGGTACTCGTATCGAAGACGCGAGCTTTCAAAGTCTACAGCAGCGTGATGTTCGTCGACGCAGCACGCGAAACACGGGCCTACTGCGAACGTAGAAGCCTTCGATGGATTTGGCACAAGCTAATACTGAGGAATCCTTCACGGATGCGCGAGATTCCATCGTTACGGGAGGTTAACATATCACGTTAGTGTCAAAAAATCTGTCTCGATGAAGGAAAAATCAGTCACCCGGTGTCCTTGTTTCCGAACCGTTCCACGCTCCGGTCCAAGGCTAACGAATATCGCGGAACCACTGACGACGATCGATTTACCTCGCAAAACTTGACGAAGCTCTCTTTCCGTCACCCCACCTGTCAACCGTGATCGAAAATGTTCGCCGTACTCCCCAAGATCACTGATTCACACGAGTCGAGCTTGGAGTCGTTCTCTGTCCTGTCATCCGTAGAATAATCGAACCCACCGATCTCACAACACACTCGAACAAGCACCGATCGTATCATACATCATCGCCATGGTCAACTTGTTTCGTTCGTGCAGCCTTTGACCCCGTGTCACTCGCATTTCCCCCCCGCTTCACCAAAGAAACGTCGAACCACGAGGATCACCGGACGACGCGTCTTGGTCGTTAACTTCACGCGAATTGACTAGTTGCTCGGACAAGGCCAAGCCCCGCGCTAATCTCGCGTGTTGCTCTGCTGTCGACTGTCTGACTGGACGGACGACGCGGGAACGTTGCCTACAAGCAAGTCCATATTCGCGAACGTGTATCGTCACCGATAGACAAGAGGAGCGTAGACACCAAGATAGCCAGTCGAGCAGCAGTATGTTCAAAAGAGTCTCGTTGTTTCACAGCCTCGTAACATAGAAGAGCAAAGTCTTCTATATACCATTCGCTCCTTTCTTTTTCCTAATACGCACGATTATCCATAAACAAGGGATTGGATACTTTCAACGAACGTCGAGATGATCCCGGGCGCAGCTGCACGCAGCAGGGTATCTCATCTTGCCTAGCAGGCTCTCATCGACAGCCAGGCGAACTAAAAGCCAGGAACCGGGTTAAGGGAGGTTGGAGGACGTGCTGCAGCGGGTGCGTCCACGGCTCCGGGTCGTTTGGACTCCTTCTGTGGCCGACATTCCGACTGTCCGTTCTCCCGTGCACACGCGTCACCAGACCTGAGTCTCCGGATACGTTCGATCGAAACGCCACGAACTCGTTACACCATGCACACGAACGACGAATCTTCTTCTATATTAACTTTTGCCTTCCTCTCTTGTACATTGTATATCAACTTTGTCTATTCGCTATCACTCCCTGTTCCTGTTCCTTCTGTTCGTCGCGATCCTTCTTCACCCTCGTTCTCGTTCTCGTCGTCTGCCTGCCCCTGCTGCAGCGTGTGTCTAATGGTGCGCTGCTCTTTCCTGTCCCGGAGGCGAGACCGTGGAAACGTCGTCAGCGTCGTTTTCTGATGCGCGCCGTGCCGCCACCGCCGCCGAGCCACCGACGACGACCCACCACCTGTGCTTACGCTTATTGATTCGCGGCAGTGCCGCGAGCGTTCCGCCGCGTATGCGCCTGTGCGCCCCGACCGAGATTCTGCGCGACCGACACCGTACGCCTGCCATTCCACTGCACATTGTGCAGTCACGCGCTTCGTCTTTCTCTACTTTTTCCCTCGTATCGCTTCGTTTCGTTTCGTACACGCGCTCCAAGCAAACCTCTCTTCGAAGAATATTCCGACTCTGCCCTATATTCCTTTCGGCCAATTCTTTCTTCGATGATCGGCCTTTGATATGATAATTTATCATGCCACTTTGACAGGATAATCTAGTAACTGTTCCTCGTTGACGAGTTTTTCCAATAAGAGGAGAGGAGCGAATGATCGAGAATTAACGAAGGCAACGTTTCATGGTTATGTCTTTCTTTTTATTATTACTATGGGTTTGCTCTTTTTACGAGACACTTGCTTTGCCCGCTGTGTTACTCAGTCTGGGCTATATGTATTTCTTTAGCTCACTCTTCTTTTTGGTGATCGACCTTCGATACGATGATTTAAGCTACTTCGCTAAGTATCCTTCTCGTTGTTCTTTAGAAGTAGGCAGTCGTGAGTGAGCAGGGATTGATAAGTATAAAGGCTTTGAAATCGTGTCTCGCCTTTCATCTTTTAATGTTTTGCTTCATTGGTTTCCTCTTTTTACGAGACACTTGCTTCGCCCACTTTTCCCCTCGCTCTGGCCTACATTTACTTTGCAACGTCTCCAGGTTTCAGAGAGACGTAGTTGGCAGACTCTTTGTACTTGGACCGAGACTTTGCAAAGCAGAGAACTTGAAGATTTTTGACTTTCTCCTTCCTGAATATTTTCAGTTATCTCAGTTACGACATCGATACGTTCGTTTATTGAGCCATAAATTTTTTTACTGGATGGTAGCAACCTTAATGCGCAAGTTTCAAAGTCATAAAACAGGCAGATACGATGTTAATACGAGCAGCTCCATTTTTTAATCTGGTTGATGCGAGTGAAACTTCGGAGAACGAGTCCAACGAGAATCGAACTTTCTGATCGTTTCGTCGAGACTCGATTGCGGATTTTCCAGTGTGCCAGGTTTTTTTTCTCTCTTTCCCCCTTAAGGGACGGCTTTTCCTTCGACCGGGAGTTTCATTCGAGCGCAGCCTGGCCTAGATTTGTTTCCTTCCTCTGTTTTCCTCTTTTTTATTCTCCTAGAGAGATCACAGCGATATACATTTTGAAACTTCGTATCGTCGCAGTTTGAGATTCGTGCAGCTTTTATTGGACGAGGACTTTTGTCTTGGTGGAAAAATATACCGAGAGCGTGTGTTGATTCAAGACGTTGCTTTAGGCTGTGGAGATTCTGTGACGTTTTGTGTTCCAAACCTCTCCACGTTCTTCCTAGTATTACGAGATTTTTTGCTTGGATAAGTTTCTGCTTCTTTCTCACCGTTGATCGCTCGTTTGCATAAGAAAATTTGGAAATGTTAATTTATAGATGAATTATTTTATCGCGATCAACCGTTTTAATGGCTACAATTTCCCCTTTCTTTGTTTCGCCCTCCTTTTTTGCTTCATCCTCTGATTAACGATCCGTTTTGGCTATGGACACTCAAGCTCCTTATGCCACCAAACTTCTTCAGGAACTGGTAAAAATGTGTTCATTAGTTGCATCGGATCGCGTCTTCGTTTATCCACTGTCGTCGTAAAAAGATCGTGGAATCTTCAGGAAGAAACGTTGCGACGAAGAAGGTCTTTTATCAAACGAATTACTCAGTTACTTCCAGTTCCTTTTCAGGTTTTTGTATTGTTAACAAAATAATCAAGATGAAAGAGACAAACCACTTTTTTGCAATAATCTTTTCAGAGATCTTAAAGAAATTTTTACATACGACTAACAATTTCAAGTAGCGCGTAACTTAAATAATTTTTAAAATATTGAACATCTTCAGAGATTTAATTAAATTTTCTCACCTATGATCAATAATTTCAAAACCAAGAATTTAGATAATTTTCAGAATTCCTGCGTTCTTCCTGTCATAAAATATTTAATAAGCATGTTCTGTTTCCAACAAATAATTTAGCCGATAATCTTAGATCGTTCGGAACTAGAATCATTTCCAAACGCTGTCCACCCATAAATCTCGCGAGTTCTACTTTCTAGGTCCTCCAGTTAATGACTCAATATTGCTTCTATTATTCTCCGCAATCGCTCTCGTTGTCCGACTTTCGTACAATCGGCGCGTATCCTGGACGCAGCGTCGAATTTACGTGCCAACTTGCATTTACATTTTCCACTTTTTAATAAAATCAACATACCGCTATCGTGATATTCAACTTTTATCCAACTTCCACGATCATCTGATTATTTTTCTTGCCTTCCTCCTGCTCTGATTGCTCTTCGCTCTCGCATTCGAGAAAATTACATCGATATTCCACATCGTCACATCGCCTTTAAATTTTTTAATCTCGTTTCATCACGTACATATTTTCTTTCTTCATCTTCTGTGAGAAGAGTTTTCTGTAAATCGATAACAAGTCAAAGTACACTTTACACATTGTTCTGCATCTTGTGTTTACTAGCGATCACTCGACGTTTGTCCACTAACACAATCATGACCCAATTCTCTCCACCTTCCAACTTGTTTAACTGTTGGAAGTATCTTGTAAACGCGGCCATCTTCATATAAATTCGACTAACCGAACGATTACCTATTTTCTGTCTCGTAATCGGAGTGATTAATTGGATTCAGTTGTAGAGCACGAGATAGAGAGTAATTGCACGAATCCCGCGGTTCTCCGGGATTAAAATCTCCCGTGAATGCCTGCTGCAGCTATTTCTACTGCATTTGTGGCGGTTAGTCGAATGGAAATTCCCTAGCTTAATTAAATTTTCCTTTCAATTAACAAGGCGAGTTACTCGATCGCTCCGAGTAATTCATAGCACACTGTGAAATCTCCTTTCCACTCGTCCTGCCAGCTTAATTCGCTGGTAATACCTTGACAGCTGCGGGAAATACGCGCGAAACTTTTTTCACTTGGAAAAGCTCGTTCTATTTCATGGGTAGTTTTATCTTGTACAAACAAGAAAAGATTGTTCCGACGAACAGTGCGAAGTTTGGAGTAGCGTGTGAAATAGAATTTTTCTGTCGGAACTTTTCCTCTTTTTCTGAGTCGGTATATATAATATTACGGATGTTTGATTGCAACGTATGAAACCCTCTTTCCATTTTTGCTTTTCGTAAGAAAGAATTTATTAGTCCTGGACTGTACTGGAATTTGGAACTGATTAACTTGGAATTAACAGACGTTTGTCATTGCACTACGATATTTCTCAATCCATTTTTGAAAAGTATTGTTCTGAATTTTGTATATATAATCTTCATTGGTGCATTTTATGCTTCGCTCTGAAAGCGAGAGGGAAGTGTATGAAATTAATGATGAATAGTACAGTTACGAGTGTTTAACAGACATAATATGGAACGTCAAGGCCTACGCAGAGGCCTGTCACGGCAGTGCTCACCTACAGAATATTGAAATAATAATGGAAACAGTCAATTGTTCGCAGAACTTCCCGAAGAGACAACTTGTTGGAACGATTATTCCAATTATTACTGAACAATTCACATAACTGGTGATACAACTGATTTTCTACGTGGAGGAATAATTTCAAAGCATAGAATAAAATTTTTTCGTGCGACGCTTTTCTCTCAAGGAAATTCACTTTACCCACTCAAGGGATATTGGTACATATGCGTGCGTTTAATTTTTATTTATTCATTCTATCGATCCCGACATATTCAAAGATGCAACGACCATATACGTGTACGATAGCTTCTTCAGTCATTCCAAGATACAACAAAGCAATTCGAGATATAAATTTTAGACAGATACAATGTAGAAAACTAAAAAGTAACTTTACCCTTCTCTGGCTTCGATAAATTCTTCCGAGAAGAGATTAAGTAAATAGATATTTCATATATTTTACCTATTACGTATTATTACTACAAATTACTACAATATTACCTATTACTGCAAGAGGATAAATGCAAACACAAGAATTGCACAAAGCTTCCCTGTTCGCTTTACATGGCTTCTTCTCTTAAGAAACGATCTTTCAATGTTCAGCGAGAATACCGGCTTCTTCTTTTATAAAGACGACTGAAAAGGAACCGAGTACTTCCATTAACCTGATATTTCCACGAAATCCTGAAAGGGTAACGACATATCTCGTCCCTTGAACGAGAACGCTGATTCAAAAGGAAGCAACGCCATCGGGTCTTCATTTTTTCCGCCAAGTCTCATGCAGTACGAACTGGTTGAGTGCAGCCGGTTGTGTATTTCCATTGCAAATTATGCGGTCGCAATTAAATTAAGTCAACGCAACGGTGCTTGCCCTATCAATGCTCACGTCGACGTCGTTGAAACGCATAAATCACGCGATCTGGGTCGACCAGCCGTGGCTGACCTTGCCAGGGTGGCTGTGAATCCAGAAACATCGATAAACGCTAACCCAATTCAGGTACAATGCGAACGTACGAGTTATTATTTCTATCCCTTTCCTGTCAGCCATCGTTCGGGAGCTATACTCGCAGAGCGGCTTATGAAAATATTTGCACACTTTCCATAGAAACCTTTCACATACAGTCAATCACAAAAGTCTGTATACAGTCCTTATATATAAAATATTGTAATAAAAAACGAAAGCAAGTTATGGGATCTACAGCCTCTGTCCTTGCCCCTTTCGAGGCCTCGCTATTCAAGAGAAATACATTTTATTCTATTATAACGAGTAATTCACTCGTGTGCCTTAAGAAAAATAAGGAACGCGATTGCTTTTTAAAAATGCACACTAACAAATTTAAAACTTAACTTGTTACGAAATAATTTTTATTTCATATTTACGTAAATTTATTTCATTTTAGTACCCTATTTTCTTCGCTGGATGTATTAGTCGTAGACCTGAGAAATTTTAATCCCACAGTGGTAAAACTATCAGTTTTACGAATCTTGGTAAGACACGTGTCGTCACAGTGTAACACGATTTATTTACTTTTGTCGTTATTATGAAGAGAGAAGTAAATGATAATAGCAGTGCCTTGAACTCGTCGCTACGTGCGCCATAAATCTTTGCCTGCTGCATGTGACAAGACATAGTGCTCGTACGATCTGGCGAAGTAAAAAAAGATCTCGAATTTACGGTGACAAGAGAACAAGAAGGAGAAACTTACGACAAGTCCCTTCGCGTCACCTTCACGGTGAATATTCAACAGTAAGTTTGGTACGGAATTAACGAGCTTCTTCTCGAGGTGCAGCGACGTTTGACACGAAATTGGATGCATCAAGAGATTTCAGAAAATTACTAGATACCAACGCTGTTAAAATATGTATTAGATATGCATATCTGTTCTAATATACAGTTTACTCACGTAACTTCTTCCATTGGATTACGAAAGTAAGGGTTAGGTTCGGGTTAGGTCATAGTATGAGCCAGAGCAAATTAGAATAAGCAATTTGGGAGTTTATATTACACTTATAATCGGTGTACATATTTGTCCGTGGTAAATGTACTCTTCGAAACTGGAGAAATACGACAGCATTTGAAACTGCTCGTTAAAGAAGCCTAGCCATAAAATCCGAAAAGAATATTCTCGCGAGACACCTCCAAAAAATTATTCGCCGGTTAACGGAACAGACGTACAGTATCTTTAAATTTAAATCTAAGCATTCTAATTTAACGATAAAGGGATTGTGGCCATAAATCGCAAAGAATAATATCTGGCGATCCCCATCCAAAAAAGCCCAAAATTATCCCTTAATTAAATCTGTAATTACCAATGGAAAATTCGCAGATTCTCACGATGGAGTGGCTCACCTGTTCAGCACGCGGTTTGATCTTCTCCTCCTGCTCCTTGGTGAGGTCCTCGACGAGATCGTGGAGGAGCCTGATGTCTTGGGGGCTGGGGGAGTCTACCCTGCCAGCCCCCACGCTCATCGCACTGTGAGGCGCCAGTTCACAAGAGTCAGCAGCCTCGCCCTCGGTACCCCTCTCGCTATCGTCCCCCCAGCGATCTTTATGGGACCACTCCTGGTCACTGTCAGTCACCCTTTCGTCGTCATCGCTCATTTAGAGCATTCAGGCGGCTTTCAGATAAATCGGATTCTCGTCCCCAATTTCTTTCGCTTCTTATATAAACAACAAAGTGAAAACTCGTAGAATCTTTATCTCTGCTTTTGAATAAATCAATTGGACTATTTATTGTTAGTCGACATTTCCTAGGAATACTGAGAACTTTCTGCAAAGTACTGTATTTCAATATATCTTCCAAACTCTTATTTCTCTGAGTAAATCGTATAGAATTATACTTTGTGCTATTGTTCCGCTGGGACCATCCGAGTCCCTTCCTTTTATCGATTTTTATCCTTAAACGAGCTAATTAACTATGCACTTTCGTGGTAGTTTGAAGATCCAAGTGATCCGATCGGTGAGCAAAATACTAGAATATTATTTGAACGCTAAATTCTTCGTGCTTCTTGGCGATTTAGATATTTAACTCTTGACTAAACGATTGATATATTAAAATACCGTGAACGTTAACTCGACTGAATAAAATTCCCTCGGTAATTGACTGAGTCTTCTTGTTCTCTCGCTACACGTCTTATCGCGTGGATAATTCCTTGATAAGTTTAAACGGTATCCTCTGGTAATTGCGCGACACGAGCTACTTCCGCGGAGCATTCGCACGACTCTCGATGATCCGGTTCAGTCCGATGGCAATCGTGCGCTGCGAGGTTTTTGGGCTTCGGTTATTGTCGAGTTGAGCAGTGATCGTGCGGAACACTTGAGGAGGACCCGGCTTACTACAGGGTGATTATTGCCAGAGCGAAACACTCTCGTCGATATCGAACCACGAGGCTGTCCCTGCTTAAACTAAACACTTACGGGAGTCATTAAGTTTTTTACGAATCGAGAAACGCGTCTTATCTTTTCTACGCGAGGAACGATTCTTCCAATGATTAATATCCCTTGGTTGGAAAGAATCTTTCAAACAATGTATCATTCGTTTTATACCGAACAATTCTTGGAACAATTATCTTTTTCTCTATAAATATCAAAAGCTTCTTTCAGATAAAAGGAACCATCAAATATAAGTTATTGTTTTGCCAATATCGAATAACGATCCCTAGACGATCAATTTTTCTTCCTTAAATATCAAATCGATGTGTCCAATTCTTCTTCCTTGCCACCTTTCGTTAGGAAATCCCTCGAACGTAGCTTATTATTCTTTTTATATTGCACGGTCCTTCGAACAATCTACTTTTCTCTGATAAAAATTCCCTTGCAACGAGGAAATTCTTCCAACGAGGGAAATATAACTTATTGTTCCTTCTAAGCTAAGCAGTTCTTTCAACAACCAAGTTTTCTTCGTTAAATATCAGTATTTTCCAGTAAGGAAATCTCTCAAACATGACTTATTGTGCGTTGTATATCGAGCAGTCCTCCCAAGGATCAGTTCTTCTTTGTCAAATATAAAAAAAATTTCCCTTTAATAAGGAAATCTCTCAAACGTACCTTATTAAATTGATATGCAATTCTTTCTCTACTCCGCTTCTAGTAAAGAAATTCTTCAAACTAGTCATCCCTCGTCACTTGTCATTCGTTCTGCGCTGAACAGTGTTAGGTATCCAATCAGTATCAAGTTCCTCATCTATCCCAGTATGAAAATTCTTCAAACACGTCTGATCATTCGTCATGCACGACACAGTCCTTTTAGTAATCGAATCGAACCAAATGCTTATTCCGTTTCATTTCCAATGAAGGGATTCCTCGCGGTTCGAACTTACGCTGCGTATTAAAAGTAAATCAGTATGGAATCCTTCCTTCGTTTCACAGCAAGCAAGAACTTTCCTCAAACATGACTCATCGCCCATTGCATGCTAAATAATGCAATTCTCAACTTCCCATTAAATATCGAAATAAATCAAATTCCTGGTCTATTCCATTTCCAATAAGGGAATTCCTCGCGATTCGAGCAAACGCTGCGTCACGCAACACAGTATTCAGCTGATAATCGAACCGATGGAATGGAAAGGGAGATTGGAACGCGCGTCCACGTATCGAATTTCCCGCGGCGACCATGCGGAAGACGCATCGTGTATTAAAACAGCTGCCTGACCGCGAAAAATTCCAGAATCACTATACAGGTTAACATCGTCCAGCGGTTAACTATTCGAACTACTATAATTATTATTTTTCATGTGTAAGATCGCTCTTACATAATTCTATAATTATAATAATTATATACAATTCACACAGACAGAATTGTATAGTAAGTAAGATAATCAAATGATATGCATTTGAAAATTGACCATTTTTTACTATATTTCTCTACGCGAAATTGTCATGAAATTTTGGTAATCTTTTTATCGTGAAATTCAAATAAAATATTCTCCTCTACAAAAGCTATGACAGAAATTAGTTAATAAAAGATGAACTATGACTCAAGTTTTGACTGTTTCCCAGTCAGACAGCCTTTTTTAAACACTGCCCAACGCCTGGCGTCGAAGTTTCGCGGACGACATTGCGTTTCGTTGCTGACAACGCGCGCTCCACTGCACGCGTTCTTGGTGCACGCGACCACCCTCGAATACGCTCGATTCTGCGCGGCTCTCGCCACATGAAAGTGGGATTTAAGTTGAGAAATAATGTAACACTTAGTACCAGTCTTATACTCGGTTATAAGCGTATGTGTGTGTATGTGTGTATATGTTAGAGTGAGTGGGCGGGCGCCTGATAGTCAACTGCAATCGCACGTAAAGCGAAGGTATAGCTAGGTGGTTACGACTGCGACGCAAGGACGCCTGTCATTGATCACTTCGTGGCTATGACCTTCGTTGGTTACCTCGTGAAACCGGGGAAATTATTTCATGTGGAGACAAGAAACGTGGGAACACTCGTTTAGTAGTTTAAATCATCGTATAGCCCGGCCCGTATAGCGAAGTCATTTATTAAACTATACTGGCATTGATTAATGTCTCGGGATACATGACATTTGTATTATATTTTTGAGATTATGTAGTATGAGAAAAATGACGAGTTGTGATTAAGGGTTTTCTTTATGAGTCGAATTTGCAAGTAGGGCAACTGAAACTATCAGTCACCGTAATATTTCAATGGATTGGAAAATGAAAGGAAGAAATTAGAAGTGTTTCGTTTGTAAGAACAAAAAGTATGAATATATTAACTAGTATTTACAAGTAGAATCGAGAAGCAGAGGAATTAAAGATTTTAGTTACTATTATATTTTAATAGAATGGAAAACGAAGAGGAGAAGAATTATAAGTACTATAAATAAGATATTCATTTTAATACACTGTATGAAATGTTTTAAATGTTTTATTTCACTGCCACAATGCAAGAAAAGATTGTAGAAGTAGTGGTATTTCAAAATTGAAAAGAATTTACTTCATCTCACGACTGATTTCACTTCGTGGCTCGGATTATAGGAGATTGATAATGTGTCTGAAAGGAAGAATCTGAGTACATACACGTATTGACAGGGTTGAGAATCCTTTTAAGATTTGCCTTCAGTGGTGAAGATCGATAGACTATCAATGAATCGAACTGTATATTTTGTAGTGTTTCATTGAAAATTTGATTATTAATGAATGTAATAGTGTACCTACACTTGTTTGGTTGTAGAAGGTGGTTTAGGAATTTTCATTGAGTGACTAATGGAAAGGTTGATTAATGTACTTATTTGATTAATCGATTGATGGTATTGGTGGGTGAATTATTATTCTAACAGAAAAGTTGATTTACCTTTAGTGGTATGATTAACTAAGAAAAAATTCAGGAGTTGGTCATGCAAAAGGAAAGAATAATTTTTAATCAAATTGCGATTGACTTAATGATCAACACATTAGAAGTTATAAAATTAAACGTGATTAATGTTGAGGGAATTTTGCGAGAATGTGTATTAGTAGAAATTGACGAAAGTGTTCATTTGATTGCGCGTCGTTGCTATAAACATCGATATTGAAGTTGATAAACTAGAAATTAGCGGCATATAATAAATGTTTTAAAAAAATAAATGTTTTAAATGATTATAGTCGGCTTCGATCGAGTCGTTTCACAAGGGGTGCAGCGTTTTATTGATTTTTCGAAAACTTGCGCTAACCTTATGCAATTTCGTACTGCACGTAATAATTCAGTCCGTTTAAGAACGTATCATTCTACTACGTGCCCTGTTATATCTTTAAGACTTACGTCAAAAGCAGAGTCTTAGAAGACAATGCACTTTCGGAACCTTGTGAACCAGAGAACAAATTTCCACATAAAAATACGATATACTCAAAACACAAAATATTGAAGAATATATAGATCAATGATACACATATTCACATTATATTAGAACGTATATACATCAAACGAAACAGAGAAGAAACTTCCACATAGAAATATAATCCAACCAGGACAAAAATATTACAAAATATTATAAAATTCAATAGCAAGTACACGTGTTTACAGCTAGGGCTTGCAATCCCGCGTTATTTTCAATCCCGTGGAAGTACGGATTTGGTTGTTAGACATTTTATGTTATACATTTAAGGAGACAATATTTAATCAGGAAACAAATTTTATTTACTCAATTACGGCAAGTTGCATGCCTTACGCGTAACAAAGTTGTCGATGGCAGAGCATCGGTCTAACAAATTTTCCCATCATATTTGCTTGATCAGTAGTTGTATCAATAATTTCATCTTCAATATCTAGATTAAAGCTCTTCAGACATCCTTCAACTGCGTTGGCGCAATGCTCTGTCGTGCATGAACTACGGGTTCGAACTAAATCAAGGTTAAAGTGTTCCTCTTTATAATGCACATCTATATTTCAGTATATCTGATTCCTTTCGAGACTTTCCTTCGTCAAATGTTAAACTCCTCGAAGTTTTGCCAATTTATCTACGATATCAGTTTGTACAGGATCTGAGAGTGTAATAATTCTCGATCTTATTGTATTAGGAAAAGTTGGAAGCGTAAAAACATTTTTCAGAAACAAATCTTTTAAGTTCATAGATTTACAAAGAGCATCGAAAGTGCATCCTTAGCAATCATTCGAGATATCATTTTTTCTTTGGCCTTTCTTTTTTGGTATTACGTTCTCGTAATTGTCAAGGATCTGCGGCTGGGATGCTGTTTTCGGTACATTGCAAGAATTCCTTCTCGGTGACGATGCTTGCCGGTGTGACTTCAAATCTATACAACGTTTACTTTTTAAATATATCACGAATTCTCTTTTCTCGATCGGTGATTTAATTTTAAAATTACAGAACGCTTCAAGCATTTGGCACATTCAGTAGTATCACTTTTCACGAAATAAGCTCAAAAAGGTTTATTAGCGTTCCCTTTCTCATCGTCACACATGGATTCTTTACTGGATGACATATTTTGTTCGCACTAATAATATCAATTGAAACAACACGTAATATGATAACACATACGTTAGAAATTAATAAATTACAATTTAAGAAGCTCGCCCTCTCACGCTTCTGGAGTCGATCGCGGTCCTCTTACCAGAAGGTTTATCTTCCTCATCCTTCTACCAGCCAGATCCTTCCACAGCATCTTTATCACACTACACGAGCCATGTAACACGATGACATCGGGTCATCGGATACACGTGCGTTTCTGCGAAACCCGAAATCCGAAACCATAATATTCGCGCCTCTTAGAATTCGCTGCTAAACCCGTGGATATCAATAGCCGAATGGCTCTTGAAAGATCTTGACACGCGTGGTTGCGACGCACACCATGCTGAAATCTTGCGGAATCCCACGGTTCCTATTTGACGCTATGCGGGTGCAAAAAATGACGCGGGATCCTGCCTTACGGGATTGCAAACCCTTTTCACAACCTGTACATACATATATCGAACAAAACGCAATACTTGTTAAATACCACTTAAATGTATCGCGTACCACATAAGAAGATTACTCCCAAAATAATTATAAACAAATAACCAATCATCGAACAGAGTTCAGAAAGCGTATCGTCTTCGAAAAACTCTTTTCAATTCGGTACGGGCGCGAGCTCGGTCTGACCACTGACTGGCAGCGTCTACTTCGTGTCACTGTCGACGATGAACTATCAAATTCGACTCCTTGCTAACCGATCCAGGTGCAGTTCCTTATATAAGAGACTCCGTCCCACCATTCGACCATTTGAATGCGACAGTTGTAGGGCGGAATAGGACACAAAAGAAACGTGGAAACATTCTTCCGGCTCCTCCACCCCTCGTTGCATCTGGTTTCGGTTACCAAGGTGTCTCCTCTCCGGGATATATTTTGGCAGGTGGCCCGCGTATCCGATGGAGACCATCGATTTTATTCGCGAAAGGAAAATGGACCTTCCGTGGACGAATTTGGCACGGTACGCCGTGTCTCCTCGTGCATTTAAAAAGCTTGCCTTCTGGAATAACCAACGAACGCGACAGCCTACTTAGCAATCTCGTTAGCGCCGTATCAGTCAAAATCTAATTCGACTCCTCCTTCCCTTCCGTGTCCCAGATTTCCGTCTTCCGCTTAACGTGGGCGCGGCCATTTTAAATTCTGTCCACGGGGATGCAAATTGGGATTTAGATGGGACACCCTCCTTGAATTTAAATCGATGGTGTCTTTGAACGAGGGTGCGAGACAACTGGACGGTAAAATTGGAAATTAGAAGTCTCGCTGTTGTATCTTAGCTAAATGAAAACTTTCAAGTAGTTTGTGTTATTCGTATTTGAAAGCTTGAACGTGAATCTTTATATTGGCTGAACATTGGCGACTCGGATCGTCTATTTTTGTGATTAAGTTTGAAGAGGTTAATGGAATCCTTGATATTTGATGAATAACGTGATCGCGTCGATAATACGTTATCTCGTACGGTCACTGACAACTTTATCCGCGGTTATTGATTGCCAATGCCTGCCGTAGAACGTAATTTGGAACACGGTTCTTTGTTTTCGTTATTCCGACTCTAGATAGCCAAGTAAACTTTCTTTCAAAGGGCAAGGTAATAGAAAATTACCGCCATTTTGTCAGCACCGTTCTCGACTCAACGCGATTCGTTACGCGTTCGTAACGCGCGTGGCGAACGCTCGAAACACGTGGTAACGCGAGTATGACGCGGAACGCAATCATCGATCTTCAAAATTTCCTAACTACCAAACGACCTAAAAATCGAACACCATCGAATCTACAGAATTACTCCTACAATTATCGCAATTACATATTATCGTAATTCTAAATTCCATTCTTTCTCCGTTTTTAAATTTCATCTCGACCAAACGAGAGAACCTGAACATCTATCGAAATTATAAAATCAATACATGGTTAATTATATGACAATTATCTAATCGTCGTGCCTCTAAAAGTCGCTTTTTCGCTAAAACCTTTTGAAAATCTTCGAAGGAAGCACGCGTCGTTCAAGGAGGGTGCCTTCCCGCAAATTCCCCGCGACAAAATCTCGATCTCCTTATGCGAGAAAATCGAGCTTTCCAAAGATCCAAGAAACATAGAGTGCACATTCACAACACGATCATCACGTAGGTTCACATTCGCGCGCGATCATAGTTGTTCGTATCCCTCGTCTCCCGTTCCCGGTTTTTTTCCCGTTGGAATCGATCGATGATCGCGACAATCTGCGACCTATCTCAACCTGACATCCAATCGACCGTGTTCCGAACGGAGAGCGATCGCCGGTACCCGACAAACGAACGCTCTTCACGTCCTGATGATGTGGTTTCGAGGGGTTGACAACGAGCAAGCACGTAACGACGCGACGCGGCGTTTCCTTTCGAGTGTCATCGATCAATGCGATCAAAGCGGGATAACGATTCCCGGTCAGCACTCGATAAACTTCTGCGTGACTTCACCTCCTGTTTTTTCTCGACCCTCCCCTCGATGTACCAACCCTCTTTCTCCCTTGTTCGATGAAAGGCGCGCCACTCGGTGCTCGAACCGCGACGAACCCTCTCGTGATGGAAACACGCGTTCACGCGCCACCCGGCCTTTTTCAGTCTTATTCACCGTTTACATGTGCTCTGTGATCCTTCAGGGGCGATGTGGACGGAGTGGCGAACGGTGTAACCTGCCGGGCAGGACGGGGGATACTGCGACACTGACAATAGCGCCTTCTATCGGCGAGCCTCTGCCAACCACCCCCTTTCTACCTTGCCCCTCTTTACACACCATCCTTATCTCTCTTTCTCTCTCTCTCTCTCTCTCTCTCTCTCTTTCTTTCTTTCCTTCTCTCTATGTATCTCTGTTCGATCAAGAAGGTTCGTGTTCTCTATTTCGCTTCGCTAGTCGTCGACTTGTCTGTCCTTTGCCCTCGTATCGTATAGGATTCTCAACGTGAGATACGGTGAAATTTGGGGGGCTGCGCCGTGAGAGATTAAAAGTTGTATTTTAGAAGCTTTGATTAATTGTTGTTGCGCTTTTTCGAATTGTATTCCTGAATGTGTCGTGTAATTCGTGAATACGAAATTTGATATAAGTACAGTAGTGAACAGAAGAAAGTTCAAAGTCGCTAAGTAATTTATTTCCGTATGCGCACATATTAGTAACTTTCGTATTAGGTATTTTTCATCATGATGCCGACAGATGGCTATTCCATGGTACATGGTATATATATTCAGTGCTCTTGTCAAATACAGTACTATTCTACACGATTGCGATATTTTTTGTGTTACTTATATTCAATCTGTCTTTTGTCTGCTAGTGTATATGCATACGTGTTTCGTTGCGGTTGTTATACCATAGCTACAGCTTCATCTATCTACACAAGGGGGTACGTTGAGTATAAAAGTTTGAGAACCGCTGGCGTAAGGTATATTTCGGTTTCTGTCTTCGCTTCTCTCTCTCTCTCTCTCTCTCTCTTTCTTTCTATGTACTGGTACCATGATGTTCCTTTTTACGATTCCCTGGTTTTATTTCTTTATCGCTTTTTACCTTTTTTCTATCTTCTTCCTTTTTGCTGCAGTTTTATTTTGTCGAGATCCTCTGCGTCATTCTGGTGAAAATATTTTATACTTTTTTTTCTTCTTTATCGGAAATTTGTTTCCAGGCTTTTTGGAAGCAGTTTTGTCATATTACGTGCTGGTTTCAGTACAGAATTCGTTCCGTACAGTTGCTCGATACTTTTAGAGGGATTCCTTCTGTCTGATTAACACGAGCCTCATTCTACTACCTTATTGTTGATTCAAAATAAGCATACTGTTCTTCCTCCGCTAATTTACTAGTTATTTTCTTGCACACTTTGCTGTTAGTCAGCTTTTTTATTCGTCTTTTCGTTCTCGTGAAAGTATTTAATATCGCGGCTTGCTTTAACGAGGTTATCTTTGTTCAGAGAGGGTGTGATTACGTGGCAATATCACTGGCTTGTTAATTAATCTACCTTTTGAATTTCGTGATGAATTTTTTACGGTTCAGAGATAACACATACCGTTTAAGGTTGGTTTTTTACGAAGAAACATGATTATCCCATTATATGCTTCAGTTATTCAAAATAGCTGAGTGCTCTCATGAAATATTTAGATTAAATATGCCGGATAAATAATTCTTCTTTTACACGAATTACAAAGTAATTGCCGGAGATAAAGTTACAAGAGAATCCTTATAACAAGCCTTATCAGAAATATTCCTAGATGAACAGTCGACAAAATATAGTTCATTAACGACAGCATAATATTCTATACCTTATTGGAAGAAAACTTTCTATAAATTCAACTGGTCAAATGACCTGGTAAACGATCATAAATGTTATCGTCGGAATAATAAAAATATTTCGAATTTTATACAAATTTTATACAAGCATTGCTTCACTCCTCCCAGAATAGATATTCAAAAAATGCTTGACTTTTTATTTTAAAAATTTATATTTTTAGCGAAGAAAATTTACCGAGTATTCAGATGACTTGATAAAAAGCCACAAATATTAATAACATAATAATAATAATAATAATAATAATAATAATAATAATAATAATAATAATAATAATAATAATAAACACGGTGCTTATTTTCAACTTTCCAATTAGAAAAAGTTCGATTTATATCGCAGAACAAAATGATTAGTTTTCTAAACCATCAATTGAATTTCTCGATCAAGAACGAATGATTTGCGCGGACAATGAAATATTTCTACGGTTATTAAGGGATTCCCAAGATCGGATCCCTTTGTCAGCGGCAACAATAGGCGTGTCTTTAATTCACCGTAATAATTTCCGCGACATCATCGTAACGCTGTTCGAGACTGGAGAAAACAGGCGCAGTATCGGTTATCGATATTGGCGGCTTCGAGTTCGCCCGATGTAAATAGCTTTGGCTACGATGATGAGCTTGGTCGATTGAACGTCGGGACGAGGAAAAACCACTGCCAGTCCAAATGCAATTCGGGCTGGTTGCTTCGTCTGCACATAGAACATTCCTGATAGGATGAAGCACTTACGAACCAAGGTACACCGTGTATATCGACCACTGCTATCACAAATTGATACGACAAACCGAATGAATAAAAAGTCACTTACAGGAACTTGTAGGTATTTCTGCAATTTTGTAGGTATTTTTGAAACGTTGAAGTATAGTTTGAGAATGTTTGTATTGGGAAAAAGAAGAGTATATATAGCTTTTGATACGAAGCTTGTTACCATGCAGCTGAGTTATCGAGGATTATAGTTTAAACAAATTCATACTGAGAAAAAGGAGAATAGAGTTTTATAGGTAAAATTTGTCATCACATAGGAGGATACAGAATCATATATAGTGTATTTTATTTTATTTGATTTTTATTTTTCTAATTGAAAGAGTAGAATAATTGTGTTTGTTCCGAGTTTGGTAGATATATCTAGACAATTTGTCATCCTTAATACTAAGACACTCTTGCGACTTTAAAAAATGAAGATTCGAGTAACTATATATATGTATAAATAATTGTTCTACTTGGGAATATAACGTTGAACATTTTTCAAATTATCCACTATTCCCTCAGAGCCTTATGATCTTTTATCAGTGATAAATTGTCCTTTTTAAGCCGCATCGCGCCGTCATATCGCGTTAAGCAGTAAAAGTACCGTAACTGCGGTCATATGTATCGATTACGAAGAACTGTCTGGTAGTCGTGTATGCACTTTCAGAAACTCGGTTAAGAGGAAACTAGCGAAACTTCGTGTTAACACGTGTCCAACTATTATGGGATAAAAAAAGTATTCTCCAACACGAAATTATCTGAATCTTGGCATCTATCAAAGTACAAAGTACTCTCTCAAATTCCTCCAAAAATGAAGAAATCGTCGAAGAAAGAATATTCACACGTGTTTATTCATTACATCATAGGAAAGTATTCAACAGAAAATTATCTAAAATTTTACATACTTCGTCCCTCCCAAATTTTTCGAACTTAGGATATCTATGGAAGAAAATTATTTCGTAAATTTTTATCTAGAAATTTTCAAAGAATATTTCATAATTTAATAAATTTGACACGCGTGTCGAGCAGACTGCATTTGCCACGAATTGAAGAGCTCGGAACATTTGACCCTCTACAGATCGATAAGCATGTTGACGAAGGTATCGTCGCTATTTCAAACACGGAAATTGTTTAAAGGCCGGCGTCCCTTAAGCGAGACCGATCAAGTGGCTTCTCTATCCATCCATCCTCGACCGACGAGGGAAGCAATGACGAGAGTGTGCAAAGTATAAGTCGACACTTGATAGCCGATGAGAACTCCGATCTTTGTTCCCCGAGTGTGAGTCAACTCGTGGACTGGTCTCATCATCCGAGAGAGTTATAAATTATTCGGCAACCTGTCGTGTAATGTGGTATCGATTTCTGGGCCTGTACTTGTCACCTTGTTTCGCTAACGGTGTTTACAGATAGTTGAGAATTTTAATTAGTAGGAATTAGTTGCTAGAATATTTCCCTCCCTTTGATAAAATATATCCACTCTTTAGTATTCAAATAATAAAATGTAATTGCAAAATTCCTATTACTTTACACATATATCCGTTGTTATTTAATACTTTCGTGTTTCTAGCTTGTTTGTGGATATTATATTTTCCTAGAAACAATTGGATACCTAGAGATCATTTTTAAATAAGATTTGTTATCACGTGGTAGATTACGAAGGAAATTGCGAGAAATTTTGTTTATTGCAAAAATTTTCTTCCGCGAACTATGGAAGGAAAAAAGTATTACGGTGGCATAAAATCGGCATCATTTTGTGGAAATCCAGCGCGGGGGATTCCCGCCCCCTAGACTGCGGCGTAGACCGATTGGCGCCAGCCAGGGCTGTGTTACCACGGGGTGTCATGGTAAACGCTGCATTACTCTGTCACATGATTGGCAACAACGCTAAGAATTTCGTTCGAAACAACTACGTGCTTCTTTCGAGACCTAGAAACTATAAATAGTAATACTAGGTCAGCATTTTTCTCAAGAAATGCTCCCGCTATAAATTTTCTCAAATAACACATATCTCATATACATCAAAAAATATTAACATTTATATTCGAAAAAATAAATTCCTCCCTTCAACAAAATTTATTCCACATCATAGACATTCATGAGAGGAAAAGAGTGAATAAATAAACGACACTACAGGTTCTTCCACATGACTAACGAAATAATGCAGAACGCGTCAAGAATTCCAAATGACCTAGTTCGAAATTCGTCTTTTTCCTTTGTGAACGAAATTTCTTGGCAAATATAATCTACGTATTATCCTTCCTCCATTATACATCATCATCCTCAAATAAAATGTCCCGAAAGTGAAGAGCTTCTCCATCTTCTATTCATTTAGAGCGCAATGCTTTAGTTTCCTATGTAATCAGTAGAATAAACCGATGTATGTCAGACAGAGAGCATGACTCGTCTTAAAACATATTTCAATACCACCGACGTGGATATTTAAAAAAAAAACACAGGTTCACCGACAGTCGGGCGGTAAAAATAAGACAGTAGCTTGGAGATCTCCTATTTTCAGTGAAATAAGATGAAATATGTCGGACAAATATGCGGTCGCCTGGGAAATAGGCGGTGCATGTCGATCAAACGAGGCCACAGTAGAATAGGACAGTGGCTCGCAAACAAATATCTATCGAATGACACTAGAATAGTCTTCCGAATGTTTTTTCTGTTAATCAAGTCTCTTTACAGCTTATTGAGTAATTTTTTAACACAAATGAAACCTCCAGGATGGTTTTGTATATAAAATTCACACCCGAGGTGTGTATCAAGTACTTGGAAACTTCACTTCGACTTCTTCGATGTTATTAAAAGCTAAATTCACTTTCGTCGTCTACAATCGAAACCCATAACGTGCTACGAGAAAACTGCGATCTTTACTCCGTCTGAAACGGTGCGTCAGAAAGAAATCTACTAGCTTCGTTCCTTCTACGGAAACTTTCCATTTCGAATAAAACGGAACGAATTAAAAGTTTCGCCAACAAACAATGGACGTACCTATCTCCTAGTGTCTGTTTCGAATGAAAAAGTCCTGGACGAAGGACATGGAAGAATGGAACGACCAAGAAAATTCCGCTTGTCCCTGAGATCAGAAAGTATCCTGGGAGAAATTTTGATGACGTGACTCTATTTGAAGTCGAAAGCATCGCGCGAGAAGTTCCAAGGCGAGGATTGCGGTTCGCATATAAATTCGCAGCAGCTTCAGGCTGACTTTCATCCAACTTTCTTATAAGCCGTCATATCGTATGTGGCTTTATCGGCTTTCAACTCGTGTGACCAGCTGATGATCAAGAGACATAGAAAACCCACAGGAATTTGCGGCGGAACGTGGCTTACCTGGGCTACCTTTTCCCCCATGTTCGACGTGTGCATGGCTCCTTGGAAGTATTTCGCAGACCCATTGTCCTGCAAGGAAAACTGGAACACGAAATACGGGGATTGAGATTGAAAATTGTATTTTTAAAAAACACTATATTTGTATTTACTTCAAAAGTATTATTGCTTTTTAACTCTTGAAGGCTATCATGTGTGGAATTTCACTATATCTGAATTTTGCTTTAATATTATCGTTCTGTGACAATATCATCGCAATTTTTATTATTACTGCGTATCATTTGAAGACTGCAAAGAGAAAGAAATATTTCCTACGTTTCACAGAGGTTTTAAAGTTCAGTACATTGTCGATCGATCTCAAATTGTCTTTTGGAAGTATTACAATTGCCTTTTTTTTTTTGGTTTTAAAGTTGAACATGGTCTTCAAAAGTTAATTGAAAAATTAGGAGAGTGTTCGAATGATTTACTCACTTTGTGTTTGATGGAATCGGGTCCTATCTGGCTGAGGGATGGCGACTTCCTGTCTTTGGTCCGCCATTTTTGCAAGTCACTTTCGGACGCAACGCCAGGAAAGATTTTCGAATGTTTAGTTGCTAGAAACACAAATTCACGCGTCAGACGTTGCAACTCATTTCGGTCTACTTCATATTCATTATCCTATTATATCGTTACAAAACTATACGTGTGAAATACAGGCTCGATTAAATCAAAACTATCCAACGTGTCTCGTAAACTTATTGATAACGTGACAAATCTGGCGTACTAACGTATGTTCGCGCGATTAATTTGCCAAACTTCGGTGCACAATACACTTTCTTCTGTTTTGTAAAAGCTTTCGAGGCGCAGAAAATAAAGAAAAAGAAAAAATAATAGAAAAATCGATCGATTCGAACGTCAATGAAACGAACTATACACAGAGGGAGAGAGAGAGAGAGAGAGAGAGAGAAAGAAAAGGAGAGAGAGTAGGTCTGAAGGAAAGAAATATGGCGTGAATTGAACTCGCTGATCGATGCACGATGTTTCGTCTGAGCAAGTCTGTTACAAACACCAATTACAACCACACGCACTAAATCTAATTGTAAAATGTAAAAATACGTGATGTACGGATGCACACAGAGATAATTTCGAAAATCGACGACTATTTTACAAAAATAACGATTCCAACAAATGGTTCAATACAAGGTGTGGACTAAAAGAAGAAAATGATGGCCAACGTAGAGTTCACAGTGGCTCATGAATGTATCCGATCTTGGAACACTTGTAGAATGCTTTCATGAATATATTATGTGTTTTATACGAAACATTTGCAAGTTTCATTAGTACTGTAACGAGACACGATTATCATAATTATAACGGTAAACTTTGAAACAAATCTGAGGATGTACATGAAAACTGTTAGATATACAGTACAAGTATATAACTTCGTAGGGATCGCGAAACTATTTAAGCAGTCAATTATGCGTAATTATTAATATACCTCGATATTCAGAAGAACCATCTTTGATTCCAGAATCGTATCAATGTGATTAATGATAGTCGTGTCTCGTTGCAATGCTAATGAAATTTCAAACTGTTTTATATAACACTCGATACATGCATTAAAGTCTTCTGTGATAATTATTCGACTGCTTCGATGAGCCACCGTGTAGATAGGAAAAGAAAAAAGAAAAGATGAAAAAACCAACCAACGATAGAACCGAGCCTATATCTCGATCTAAAAGCGTTAAGATAGTGTGTTCGTTAACGGGTTAGTCAATTCGCACTAGAAGCTGCATACCTGTGAAAAAAAGATCGTTTAAATGTTTGTAAAAGACCGTGTAATTATTCTTAAAGATGACAATGCGATAATTGCTACGCTCAAGTATTATGTATATTTATTTATAATATTTGCATATATATATATGTATATAGATATACACAGAAGACAAGGGAAGTATGGATATCGTATTCTGTTGATGATTTTTACAATGAATATCGTGGTGATTTGTTGTTTATTATCGGATATGCTTTCCTAGGCCGTTACCATAAATATCTAGGGAAACTCTCCCCGGAAAGAGATTAAACGATTATTTTGTAGTGAATAGGAAGAAACGAGAAGGGATGTGAAGCCGTGTGTTGAGAAAATAATTCAGCCAATTGTCTTGCTCCATCGCGAGCAAGTAAGCGTTAAACTAACAAAGTTCGTCTCCCATGCTTCGGTCAGCCTTGCGTACTCGATAGATTCTCCCGACAGTCCCGTTCTCGACACAGGGATTCATCTGGACCAGAAGTATTTCCAGGTTCACCCTCGACCACCGACGACGACGCCTCGCCACTTTTCGTAGTCGTACGGTTTCGGTGGAGTTCGTAACGAAAGACTTACGCGTCTCCATGGAACCGCGCGCGCAATCCTCCGCGACAACGATTACTTTCACGTTAGAGAGAAGCTTCTTCCAGACGAGGGTGGACTACATTCCAGGGACGCGGGAGTACAAAATGGCTGACCGAGCGATGCTACGGTGCTCGTCTTGTAAATAGTAACGGCAGAAAGATACAAAAGAAAAAGAAAGACACAGAGAGGTAGGGGAGGAGGAAAGAAGCAGGACGAAGGATAGGATAGGAAGGTGACGCGTTTGTTAGAGAAAGAGAGAGTTTCACGGGTATACGAGATATATATATATATATAACAGAGAGAATGTAAACGAGTAATTGAATGGTATATAGATGGTGGAGGCAGTATAAAAAATAGGCCTATGAAAGCTCAATCGGACAACGTTTACGTTATCTCTGGAAAAAGCTCATGACCAAAAAAAGAAAAAGCCGCAAGCGCTTGGTAAGTTGTAAAAGGGGTGCAAACTCGCCCGGCGCTCGGTCGGTTAAAAAGAAAAAACCAAAGGGGTAGCAGACAGGCTGCACCATCCTGTTTTACCTTCCGTGAGATTATCGACTGTCGCTGGCCGTCGTTCGAGGGTGACGTGTTCGCTCCCTCGGCCCGCTACTAAAATACGTTCACTGTGGTTTGACTTTTGGATTTTACAGTTTTCCTATTTTGTTTCGTAATCGAGGGCTTTACTTATAGTTTCGATGGCCTGATCCGGAAACGGAGGGCCACGCGCGAGGAAATTTGGAGAAAAAACGAGGAATGATCGACGAGAAACACGCGGCTCTTCCTCCGATATTCACTCCGGGGGTAGTAACAGGGGGTTGCACTCGGTCAACAGGCGCCAACTCGCGCCGTTTTACCGAGGCACTACTCGGCCGCGAATCTTTCGACCTTCGAGCTTTTCTCAATCGTTGACAGATAGCGAGGTGGCGTCAATCCTACCTTTCTTTCGCTTTTTATTACAATTTATTGATAATATCGTCTGGTCTGATTATGGGAGCCTGAATCTACTTCGATTGATTATAAAACTTCCACCGCTAAATTTTAGGATACCTTGTTGTGATATTAACTTACGGCCGCATAAGTATTTGTCCATTTACCACGCTCGAGCTTTTCAACAACTTTACAACAAATTTTTTGATGTCTCGTTCAATTTGTTGTTCTTGTATAACAATTATGAATTCATACAAACGTAACCTTCTTCTATATCGATAAAGAGTAACTTCTGTGTTTTTGATTTTAATTTTATGAACATATAACGGCTACAAAAATTATATTTGCGCGTCAAAAATATTAAATTTTGTATCCTTTAGCAGCGCTTTCGTATGGCTCCACAAATCTGACATTATGACTAATTGAACATAGAAAGGAGTAAAAAAAAATTATATGCAAATACTTTTTGTAGTCATTACATGTATATGCTGTGTGTTCATCAATTTACCTGTATGTACTTTGAGTGTTAATTGGATGAATACTTATGGCCGACTTATGTCATAAAGTTTGAAATTTCACATTTAATGTTATTTTGTCCAGACATAATCAATTATGAAGCACGGATAATGTGGAGACTATAAATTCTTGTAAGGAAGCATCGTGACGAACGGGAGCGATAATTCCGTCACGTGAAAGCTTCGGCTCGCAAACGGAGAGACACGCGCGGCCACTATCTGTCAACATTCGCGACACGAAACATCGCATGCGGCAGTATTATGTTCTACATCGTTAATTGCAATTTCGCCGCAATAGCTACGCGTACATCCGCATTCGAGGCGTTTAAACCATAGACAGGCTCGGTAGAAACTTTGATCTGTTGCCAAAGCGAAAAGACGAGCCGAAATAATGGACAGTAGCTCACGAAGTTATCTGAACACTTTTATCACAGAAAATTTTCATGTACATGTTATATGTGCTACATGAGACATTTTGAAATTTTATTAGCACCGTAATGAGGCAAGACTATCATGATCATATTGGTAATATTTGAAACCAATCTGAAAACGTACGTAGAGATTACAAGATACTTATCGGAAAGATGATTATTATTGCATTATTGCGCAATTTAATAAAAAAAAAAAAATAAGTATACAGCGTACGTGACCATTTTAAACATATAATAAGTGTTAAGAATGAATATTGAATATTCCATTGAATATTGAGGCCCTTTAATAAATATAATGCGCAAAAATATATACGATATTCGAGGTACAATATTTTTAATAATATTTAGGGGGTAAAATAAATATTAGTTGCGATTTTATTTCTTTGATATTATTCATAGAAATATGAATTGGTAGAAATACTTTCATGATCTCTGCGAAATATATACTTGCACGAAATAACTTGTGACTTCTATACTTATTTCAAAATTCACCAATACAATTATGATAATTAAATCTTACGATGCAGAATGTAAATATTCTGCATTTACACTTATGTGCATCAAAGGGAACTTAGCCCAGTCTATCATCGCCGTGTGTATTAATAAAGGTGACATATACGTTTCATATAAGACACGTATAATGTATTCATAAAAGAATCCTGCGAGTGTTCGAATATTTTCATGAATAACTGTACGCTCTCGACGATTCGTCGAGACTTTCGTCGCACGATCGACTCGTTCCATATTACAACGAGCGTCGAGATCGTGGTTGGAAAGCAAAATCGGCGTCGCTTCTCTTCTGTTCGAAGAACGATAGGGTAACACTATGTAGCGAATGCAACACCTAAAGAAATATTCTGATCGGCTGTCGAGAAAAGGAAGCCGCCGTTCCACAGAAAAAGCTCGAGCTGATACGTCAAGAGGCAACCCACGAAATACCGAGAAAAAAAACATACGAAAAACAGAAGGAGCGAACGAGCAACCGGAGGCAATCGGACGTGTGGTTACTTACAAACGCTGCAGGTGAGGCTGCGACACGGCGCCCTCGTCGTTTCCGGTTTCACTGCCCTCCTCGAGATCGCGTCCAAACTGGCTGCGTGCGACACACTTCGAGAAGGTCCCTCGGCGCCTCCAGCCGACGGAAAGTTCGCCCCCTCCCAAATTCCGGACTTTTGGGACACCTGAAAATACCAATAACGGTCCGTACAAAATTGTATACTTAACGTTCTAAGTCTATAACTTTTGAGTTAATGAAACAAATTGTATTAAGTGCCTTCATAATGGAGATAATTAATTGATAATTTAAACACATTTAAGAACATAATTCCGTTATTACGTTAAACGCTATGATATTTCATGCGCGAATGATATTTCATACTGCACAAGTTTGACTTTCTGTGCCAGAATCCAAAATTGAGTTTTAAGATGTCGGAACTTAGCTCGAACGACTTCACTGATAATTAATTAACTTAACTGACACAGATAACCCAATCTTGTTACAATATTGCATATGATCTTGTGTACTCTCGGGAGAGCTGAAAATTCGAATAACGTTGTATTACAAGTCTGAATCTTGTGCAGCTACTACCGAGTCCAAGCTATGTACCCTTGACTCGGACTTCCGTTTCACGTGACAGCCGGCTGGAATATCGTTAGCATCGCGTACACTCCTGCGACACGATCGATACCGGACGTGTTTTGAAGCGGGTGCACGCGATCAGGCTGAATTTACCCGGGGTTCGGCGAGGGGCTGAGGCTGAGGGCACTTGTGGGTTGAGGGCATGGTTTAAGGCTAAGGCTCATTCACGATGGCGGAAGATATTGAGGGACGCGGTGCCGGAACATTGTTATAAATGATGCGGATTCTTTCAATCCGTACACGAAACAAAATGCAGCGGACTCTGCCCGTGATGAATATACACACGAATATTATGTTGTAATATTTTTCTATGAATTCCTTGGTCATGAAGTTTTTGCAGTTTATCACCGAGAAAACTGTTTGACATAGGAATCTAATTTGAAATTACGAAATGTATAAATCTCGATCGACTTAAAATAAAGTTAACGAAGATCGGAGAAGAAGATGGTGTAAAAATAACGAAATGTAAAAGTAATACATAAGGAATGTTGTTGATGAAATCAGGGATTGGATTTTTATCCACGCACGAAACAATAAAACTTGTGTTTTATCAGAAATGGATATGCATATTATATCATTTTCCTAGAAAATTCATTGTTATAGAGTCCTGCTACTTCGCCACAAAAGAAACTATTAATTTAAGCGTTGTTTTACATAGGAATTTGCTTTTTTCATAAGACTCGATCGATTTAATATAAACGACTTAATAACGATCGAAAAGAAGGATCGTTTAAGAGTTACGATACTATGTAGCGATTTACTCTTAAATTACAAAATACGAATAACCGAGATCAGTGTAAGCTAGCGTTAACAAAAATTGAAAGGAGAAAACGATGCAAGGGTAATGGAGTACAAAAGTAATGTACTGGAAGTTGGAAAGCTCAGGGACTGAATTACAATTCATAAACGAAACAAGATATCTCGAATTTTACCATCAAGCGCTTAGATTTAATTATGCACGTTACATGATTTTCCTAGAAATTTCTTTCCTAGCAATTTCCCCGTCATAAGCATCTTGTACTGTGTGTCACCGAAAACTGCAATTTACTTTTACATTACGAGATGCACGAAGCTCGATCTATTTGGAACAAAGTGTTAATAAAAATTGGAATAGGGGATGATTTGAGGATGATGGAATGTAAAAATAATGCGGAGGAGGTGTCGTTGACGAGATGAACGGTTGGTGGAAGTCTCTAAAATTCGAGGATGCTCGTGGGAATGCACAATATTCCCGATATGTTCCGGTGATTCAGTTAACTCGGTTCGATGGCGCGACCAACGTCCATTACCTCCGGCCATCCGGGGGATGCTTGTGAAATTGAAATGGATGGAAGGAGTAGGCGCGACGGGTGGTTTCGTCCCTGATGCTTCGAATGACACTACACGTGCACCGATTGTATGACTTACAAGGGTGGGGGAGGGGATGGCGTGAATGGCCTGGCAGCAATTTCGATGAAACTTTATAGACTCGAAGAACAGCCAAAAATAGTAGATACGTATCATTTTTTATTTGCGGTAACTCAAATTCAAGGGATGAAATAGCCGTCCAAAGTTCGGACCTTTAAGAGCTAACTCGGGAACGATTACAGATAGAAAAAAGTTTTGTTAATATTGTTGAGACTCCTTCACTCAGACATCTTCAGCCAGACCCCTTCAATCAGACTGAGGATAAGGATTTGGGTGAAGGTTTCGATGGAGGTTTGGGTGAAGGTTTAGACGGAGGGTTAGGTGAAGGTTTAGATTTAGATGGAGGTTTAGGCGAAGGTTAGGCCGACATGATCTTTTTATACGTTTTAAAAAATTATTTGTCCACTCCATTTTCTTCTAACTTGTTAAAAAGCATTTAACTTTTGTTAACAAAATTATTTTCTATATGTAACCGTTTGCGAGCTAGCTTTAAGGGGACGAACTCTGGAGAGTGATTTCACTCTTTAAACGTGAATTATCGCAGCTAACAGAGATATGGATCTGCTACTACTACTACAACTACTACTACTCTGTTTTTGGCTGTTCTTTAAACCTACAAAGCTTCATCCAAAGGAGCCGGACCGTTCGCGACCTTCCCCGGCTAGGTATGCGCTTATTAGGCCGACCTTTGCATGGTGCTATAACCTTGCATTTCGTGTTGCACGAGGCGGCAAGCGGTTCGTTTTTACACGCGCCTTGGAATCTTTCGTGCTTTTCACTTCGTTTCTTAGATATTATTATTCTCTCACTTCAGTAATATCTTATTCTTATATATATATATTAATGTACGTATGTGCATGCAACTCGGTTATTGTCGTAAATAGAAAAAAAGCAATGACTTCGAGAATTTGAAGTAAAAAAACTGTGCGTTTCTTTTTTGGTTCTTGCGGGTATTCCTAAGAATTTTTTTTTTTTTTTACTTACATCGCTGACCCCTTCGGGACTGGCAATCGGCGCGGTTGTGCTGGGCTGTGTAACGTTTGCGGTTGCTGCAGACGTTGCACCACCATTGTTGCTCCCTGTTGGCGGGGGTGGAAGAGCAGGCGGGGGTGTGCCAGTCCTCCCAGGACCCCAAGATTCCATCATTGTAGGTGAACCACATGTTAGTGGGCTGCGAAATATAGAGGATAGTTCCATTAGATGAATAGCGCACGTTGAACTCGATCGACCATTAAGGCGTACTAGAAATATTTTTTCCAAAAAGAATATTTCCTGTCGCTTCAGCCGATGTAACGATTATCAAAGACATGCAGAAGCTTACGAGAGCATTTGTACATCTACCGTAGAAGATTTTCATGTAGAACATTTTGAAACTTTATTGGTACTGTATTATAAACAACTATTATGATTATGCCGGAAAGCAATCTGAAAATGTATCTAGAACGATGGCAGAGAAATTTAAAAATACTTCATACGATAAGAGTATAAGCGCCCAAACACTTTCGTGGACTATCGTAGGAGAAAGGGAATTTTATTTCCACGAACAAAGTGAACAAAATTCCTTTGATACTTGAAATAGAATAATTTAGGTATCCGCCCGAGCTACATCTTCCAAAGTGGATACAAGTGATATCACCCAGCGAATTCTTCGCACGTAGTTCTCAAAGTTCGATTTTCATCAACGAAAGGAGAAGAGGAGTAGTCCGAAGTGTCCCTCGAAATTGCTAGTCTTCGTATACCAAACTATCAAGTTACAAAACAATTCGCGTTTTATACCCCTGGATTATTCTTGTGAAAAGAGAGGAATATGATCGAAATAGTCGAGCAACTTTCCTATCCATGGTTATAAATACCGACGCCGTCCCATGCATTTTCTACACCTACATATTTCCGAGAAGTTCCATTAAAAGGAAATGCGATTCTGGAATCGTCTATAGAGCTGGAACAAAATGCATCCCACGTATTCCTCGGCGCCCAAACCTTTTTTCTTTTTCTTTTTTTTTTAACGACGTTAATATCTCTCTCTATGTCCCGGCCAAACATTCGACTGGCTTCCTACTTTTTCGAAATCTAGCTTTTAGAAGGCACGGTCGTTGCTTTGCTCGGTAATATTGTCCGTAATGCGCCTCTCCTAACAATAATCGTCGACGGAATGCAGACAAATGGAATTCGTGGAATTTACGAAAATATACGCGTACTTAGAGGGTTAGTTGGTAAAATTTCTCCTAATTAAATATTAACACTTGATGTGTTTTTTGTTATACAGGGTGGTCCGCCTAACTTTATCACCTGGAATATCTCGGTTCTTTCTGATAATACCAAAAGAAATGTTTTAGGTGTAAGGATAAGGTGAACGTAAAAATATTGCTTCTCGTCTTTCCCTACCTTTCGTGCGTTAAATTTGACAAACTAAGCTCACAAAATTATGTAGAAAATATTGCAGGAGATGAAGTTAGGTGGATACCCTGTATACGAGTAGACTATGGACTCTTATGCAACTTTACATTTTTATGAACGTGACTAAATAATAGATTCTACATAGAAATTTGATTCATCTACCAAATATTATATTAAACGCTCTACTTTGGATACTTTATATATCTTTGAATACTATATGCGTGTTGTAAATTTTTAAATTTCACAAAAATGTACAAACTTTCGCTATGTATATATTGATATGTATTATATCATTATTTCTATCATTCTACTGTCATATTATTAATTTTATTATTCTATTCTAGTATTATTGTACTAATGTTTAGATATTTTTCTATAAGCTATTTTCTCCGAGGTATTTTAAACTGTCTACAAAATATACCGACTAAACATTCAAAGTATTAAAGGAATTAGAATGTCCAGAAGCAGATAAGAATATCGAAACTTCCACAGCAGGATCGTCACAGCTACCAAAACTTTCCTTCGTTTGGAACGCGATAAGGACTCGAAAATTTCCGGGCAAGGGCCATCCCTCCATGGAAGTGTCCAACACCTGCAACTTGCTCAACTATCCGCAAACTGGGGAAACTTGCGCCTACTAGCATATTTTACGCGTTGCATGAGCTGACACGGCAGTTGGAGGTTAACAAAACAAAGTGCAGTCCGTTTACGTTATAGTTCTCACATGCACAAGGGTAACGGAGTTTCCCATTGTGTATCGCGTTGCGGTTCGTCAGTTTTCGTATCGATTGGCAACGTCTGACCTAACACTGACACACTTCACTCGCCAAGTCTGACCTCTGTTCCGTATCGACCATTGCCATAATCTTAGGATTTCCACAATTTATCGCGGAACACTTTCGCCGCCGGCCATTTTCGGAATTGAAAGAGGCACACACGTCACGCTTGGTGGCCGTCGACTTCGATTATCGAAGTAAGACCTCGTTCTTCTTAATGGAACCGAGCTACGATAACGTTCAAACGTATCCGGACATTTTCTTAGTTTCGACAGGATGCATTTTAATTTCGACTTTGCGCACAAGTCGAACAACAACGATTTCTTCGAATGACTGCTTTACAATCATCGGAATTACGTCGAACAAAGTATTGCAACACTGTTAAATCGAGTTTTAAGAGGTAATACGCAATAATAATATTGACGCTTGTAACTTTTTAATCTGGTAGAGTTACAGTTTTATTGACACGCTCTATATCTTCAAATTCTTCAAATTTCTGAGTTATAAATTAAACTACGATTGCAAATTATCCTTCCATTTAGTTTTGCAATTAGATACGCGTTTTCGTCATCCTCTTGAACACTCAAATAATGTTAATAACACCAACTACGCAGATTGATACGAACTAAGTTAAATTAACACAGCTAATATTATTCACTTTCTACGAATCGTCAGAGATCGATCACTTACTTCTTTGTAAGACTTTAATCAAAAAGCAAATCTATATTCTTCAACGTTCTCGCATTAGAATACATCTACCGAGCAACAAAGAAGTCAGAAAATGAGAGAACTTCATTTATCATATTTTTCCAATGTTATCTTCGTTTGGTTGGATCGTTGACGTCTCAAAGAACGAAATTTCGATTCCTTAGCAACCTTGATACACTACTGCCGGTAACTCTTTCCAATTTACGTCTGACTATCAAAGTCAAAACTTTCGAAAACTGTGCAGAATAAGCAGCACGTTTTTCAAGCGCGCAAAGTCGAAATGGATGGCAGCATTTGCCAGCGAAACGTCAGCCGAACGTCTCCGATAATTGGGCATGAGAAACAGGCGGTAGCTGGAGCAAACAGCGTAGCCGCGTTAACTCGGAAATCATGAAAGACTGTGCTTAATTTGTCGGAAATTCCGGGCGTATGTGTAACGTGTATCGACCAGGCTGGTCCGATGTCTGGAAAAATTTCCTGCTGGAAATTGCAAGCCTCCATTCGGAGGAAAGAGATACGGGTAGTGGCCTGTATCGGCGTCGTTAGAGCGGGGACAAGTTCAGGGTAGTTTCGTTTGGAACATTTCCAACCATTTCGAACGCGTAATGAGAATTTCCCTCGCGCCACTCGCAACTGTCTTTCTTTCTCTTTTCCCTTTTCCCGCTACGAAACGTCCGTCCGCCTGCATATATCAAGAGAGAAAAACAAATCAACCTCCTTTTCCTGGGTTACAGACCAGCGCCACACCGTCTCGGCACCGCCATTTTTTGTTTATCGAGGGTTGGAGCGAGGATACGTGTAATTCCGTTAAATGAAATAGCTGTTCGTCGTGTCACGACCGTCTGTCCACGTGTTAACGCAACGAAAAAATTCCGAACAGAACCTAGATGTACTTTGTCAAACGTTTGTTAGATTGTTTAGCTATGAAAGCGTAGATCTGTGTATTTTGCGAATAGCTTGGCAAGAAGGGTTTGCTGAAATTGCTCAATTCCGTCTAAAGAATCTGTACGCTCTTCGCAAAGCTTTCGTCGAAATTTTTTACCTAATGGTGCACTTTCAGTATTTGTCTTGACAAAAAGCGTGTTTGTATAAGTTATTTAATTATGTTCTAAGACATAATTAAAGTAGGATGAATTTTTGGATAGTTTGAGAATTATTTGGGGCAAAGAGCTTGCTTCGATTATTTTACAGAGTCGTTACTTTGTGAAAATTGATGATTTTTGATGGATTTTTATTAATCCACGAAAAGTCAGATTCCCGCGACGTTAAATTTGATATAGAACTTTTTAAACGAACTCGTATTATCGAAGTTCATTTTTTCGAAGCTGCGGCTGTGAAAGAAAATTTCACAATTTTGTGCAACATGTCTTCTTCTTCTAGGTTGTGTAACTCTACGAAATTTGAAGAAATCGAAGTATTTTTTGTATTACGATAAACTATCCTCTCTTGAATCACGAAAATCCTTTTCATGCATCTCTCTGACTGGTGTAATGATTTTCTACAAGGTATCCATTATTCTAATAATACAAAACAATATATACACCTATTTTCTTTTCCATTATTCCATTGGCCGGCCCTTAATGAATCAATAAATCGAAAAATTTCGATAATCATTATATTATATGTACATTGTACATAATCTTGATGAAATTGGAAAAACCGATAAAAGGAAATTTCTTTAGACAGAAAGAATGACAGCAACGTTCCTTTCATTTCATATTCTTTTGATCCTTTCAAAGTCCTCGATACCCTTGCTTTATGCAAGGGACTGAATTTCCTCGCCACGTCGGAGCCCCGATCGAAATCGCGTTAAAAACACGGTGAATTTTGTCGACGTTTACTGCGACCAGGCAACCCTGACATCGATTCCTCGGTCGCCGTGTTGACAGAGTGATTTCGTAATACAAATAGATCCACATAATGGACTACCGCTTTTTTTTCTTCGCCTCTCCCCTTTCAACCCCGAGTCGTAGCTGGCCGCGCTCTCTTTTCATCGGCGCAACTTTACCTTGCGGCGTTTGCACGCTATTGTTGGGTGGGTTCAAGGAATTTACATGTCTGAAATGTGGTAAATTGCTGTCGTGTACATATTTGCATGGATCCCTGCTTCAATATGATTCATTATAGTGCGTTGCGCGTGCACCTCCGTTTGACAAACTCTGTACCGTTAATTCGCTGTTAATTCGCTGTTAATTCGCTGTTAATTCGAGGAAATCACGATTGAAGATCATCCTCGATACCGTGAGATCGATGCGCGTTTACGCTATTGAGCAACGTGTTTACACTGTTACATTTACGTAATAACATTTATGCGATTGACGCACACGATGCGTCCATTTAATTATTTAAGTGGCGTATAAAATGACATAGAACGCTAAAGAAAACATTATTAAGATAAAAATTAAAGATTTTCCGCGATAAACGGTGTAACTTCGATAACGATTCGCTGTGTTTTATTTAATAATCCGATTTTCAGTATGCACAGTGACTCTTGTCAATATTCAAACATCCCTGTTCGGATAAATCTCGAGTTTTCAAGAAAATCAAAGAGACATTCTGCTCGAAGGTTAAACATTGTTCTGTTATATAATTTCCTTTCTTCTCCCCTCTGTTCTTTAATCGTATTTCGTGGATCACTGCAGTCAGCGTTGAATATTCGTTTTAATCAGCCGCAGCCAATTTGCAGGGAAGAACGGCTAATGAATTACAAGTTTTTCACGTCTCCGCGTGCCGCACCCTGTTCATCCTATTTTAGCACGCTAATACGTTGAAAGAGTTCCCAAGGGCCAACGCAAAATCACATTTGCATGTGCGTCGTTTAAACGCGATTCGCGTTTTCGCACCTGTTCCCTGCAAAGACCCGCAAATTCTTTATGAATTCAAAACTGCGAACCTCGACACTAATTCAACCGCGTTTTGAATAATTAATGATTCAATTGTTCTCGCGTTCTCTAATGGGTTTTATTACGCGCTGCTTTTCTCTCTCTCTCTCTCTCTCTCTCTCTCTCTCTCTCTCTTTCTTTTTCTTTCTTTGCTTCGAAAAAAGTGAGATAGAAAAGTCACTGAGCTCGACCTGCTACTTTTACGTCACCTGTTTTACTTCTGCTTAAAGTTTCGTTGATTTTTTCAATTCGTATTTCGAGACCTTCCTCTTGTGTACGCGACGAATCGTGTTCAGTCGATAAAATTGCTTTGACCCAGCAAATACTCTTTCGCAATTTCTTGTTAATCGCAGACCGAACGGAACGCTTTTGCTGTTTAGAAATCGACGAGTGCGTGCGAACACGCGAAGGCCTCTCTGAAAACAACCATAATGCGGCTCGATAGGAAACTAGCACGTTCCGTTTAGCCGCAAATTATTGTCGTTCTTGTTCTCGAATTTTAGGATAACTTGTAATTGAAATATCACGCATCGTCGTCAAGTTACACTTACGCGTCTGTTATCCGGGGACCTTGAACGTATAATCCGCAGATATCTGCTGCAATTCGGTGCAATACAGTAATTGGTACAACACTAATTTTTCAATTATCCGCAATCAATTAATTTCGATTATCCGAAACACGAAAAAGTCAAAATCGTAGCAGCGATTAAGTATTCGTACGTGTGTGAAGCCATCTTCGCGAAGTATCTGAATATTTTTATGTAAGAACAGCGTAAGGTATACGAACAATAAGCACGATATCCAACAGTAAAGACTGAGTCACAGCTAGAGTATAATTTATACGGTCGTGACAGTGATTTCACATGCTTATTTTCCGAGAATTCTATCAATTCGCTGGTTTTAACGGTCCAAGCACATAAACTTTGACGTTCGAACGATTTTACTGCATCTCGCTGCCACTGAGTCTTCCACAACAATAAAATAAATTAAACGCGAGATATACTTGGTCCTCAGCCATTTGAACTCGCCAGCAAGTGGCTTCTATCTTGAACTATAGCGGTTATTAATGTTTACTGATACGAATGATCTTGCCTCGCCAAAAACATTACTTACAACTAGGTGCAACGTTTCTCGTGGCCGTAGCTTCGCAACGAATAGCTTCAGCCCGCCATTCGATGATTAAATGCCGTTATACTTCACTGTTTACCTAATTCCAATTTAGCCATCCTCGCGTCGATTCGTTATACCCGAAACTCGAAAACGATCCCACCAAAAAGCTTCGCTTAAGCGTCTCCAATTACGAAAACCATCGTAACTTTCCGAAACGAGCGAGGTAAGACCTAGATTTCTTGGAATGCCCTCTCTCCTCCGAATCTTCTGGAATCCACGGGAAACGACCATGGAACAATGTCGCCGACTTGAAACAAGAAACTCCTCTTAACTCCGAGCCTTTCTCCGGGTTTAAAAGTCAACTTTGCCACGGATATACTTTGAATTATCGGTTCTCTCCATTTGAGACTCGTACCTTTCGTTAGACTAAATTACTTTTCCTATTGAAAAGGCGACGCTTCGTTTCGCTTAAATCGTTCCGAGTAGCATTATCTGTTGGAATTATTTCATCGTCCTGAGTATTGGATTTTAACTGTTCATAAATTAATAACCTCGCATTGCTGACATTGTTTCGACATATCGAATCTGTGACACATGGGCAATTTCCACTTCTAAAAATCCTTCAGAGGTTTATTTATCTGTTTATTAAGAGGATCGTCAATAATCGGGATGAAGAGGAATCGAAAGTACGATTAACGATTAATTAGAATTAACTACTCTCAGAGCGGACTGCGTGCAATTAGTGTCGAAGAGATAATGCTTTCTATAACGATTCCCTTAAACATCTTTATCTTCAAAATGATTGCTAAAAGGAATAATCGATCATTCTTTAAAGTAAAAAGTTTACGAATACTTATAACTATTAGTGAAAATAAATGTTGCCAATTAATTTTGCCGATTAATGGATCGAAATTATCTGACTAATCTTTCCAGTATTGAAATCAACTGCCCTATCTGACATTATTTTTAAGAAGAAAAATCGCCTATTGCGGGAAATATCTTAAAATAGGTATTAATTTCGTAGCGTTCCGCTCCATTTCCGGTCCAGGCATGTCCCTTGGCCATCGTACAAGTTAGATATGCTTTGACGTTGCCACGAGTTTAATGCAGCTTTCGACTCGTATTATGGTCACGCACGCCCCTTATTGCGAGATAAAATCTTCGGGCTGAAACCAACGCCTTCATTCATCTCCTTCACGCCTTCTTTTTTCATTCTTATTCAAGCAGGTTCATTCACAGCCTCTATTTATTCACGCGATGCCTCTATCTCTTCGCGATCGTTGAAAGATCCGGTGCATAGAACCGCGCTCTTCAAACAGACCTCGAGGAGCATTTTCTGCTCGAATTGAACGTGAACGGATTTTTATTTCTTTAGAGGAAAGCTGTTTCGATGCCGCAGAAATTTAATTGCTTCGTATGTCTTGATGTTCGAACGAAGGTAAATACGAGCCTCTCGGCAGTCGAACTGACCAACTTCGCTTTTTATTAGTTTCTTAATTTCATTAGACAAGTCAGCGATTAATATTCAATCATCGAGAAGCAAATATAGTACTTATCTCCATAAATTCACCCGTTACAAGATGATGACACGAGCGATAATAAATTCTCTGACGTACTAAATCAAAATTTGAACACGGCGGCAGAGAGATTAAACGCGTTTCTATTCCCTCTGTGACTAGTCTCGTCGCAGTCACCTGGTCGTTTCTCAGTCCCCCACACGCAACGCAACGTTCACTGCCATCCTACGCTTTACCGCCCCCAAATTTAATCTCCCTCCAACGTTAATATCAACCTCCCTCCAACGTCTACCTCCCACTAACTTTTACCTCCACGTTTATCTCCCAACGTTTACCTGTCAATCTTAACTTCCCCCGAATATTTACCTCCTCAAACTTCTTCTCTTGCGCGAAGAAAGTCCCCTTACACGACTCACATCCTCTTACACGACTCACATCGATGAATGAAGGATGCGAGATAAAAACCACTCTCGAACGTTAACCTCCCACCTATGTTAATCGTAACTTAACATTTTCCAATGTTGACACCCTATCGATGTTAACACGTGCCGTTTTGGCTTCTCTCGGCGTTAACATCCCCTAACGTGTTTGCCTTTCCCAAGTTGAGGGCAGGAGAAGGTAAACGTTGCGACGCAACGTGAGGACGCGGCCTCCGAATTTTGATTTCTGTCCCGAATCCTCGTTCAAATGCCGCACTGTGCGACGCGACGTTGCGTGTTCAACCGGGCTCACCTTGAAGCACGCAGTAAAACCGGGACATTCCTCTTTGTCACTGTAAAGTTGCAGCTTTAATCAAGCTCCTACCGTTAATCAGTAGCTAGCTACGACTAAACTTTCTTTTCTCTGGAACTCCCCGGGCTAACAGAACCGCACACCGCAGACTTTGTACACTAGATGACGAGCTTGCAGCAATTGTTGCTTCGGTAATCGATCACGACGGTGTTTAATCGTTAAGTAGAGCGTAAAGCAGAGAATTTTTAAATATTTTGTATATTTCAGCTTTCAAGAATCTTATTTTTTCGCGGAGTCCGTTGTTTCGAGTCTTGTAGATTTATTTTGTAGTTATTTGTATCTCTCGACGTACGTAGCAACCAACCAACGTAGGAAATCTTGCCAATTAGTAAAACTGAATAGAGATCAACTCGCGTGATTCCACCATAATCCCGATTTCATGATGTACCTCTATTCCCTGCGGGAAACAAGCCTTCTAATTACCCAGCTATTAACCATCTGCATCAAAGGTCTACCAGGTTCCACCATATCGTCTAAATCACGACAACCTCCGAGAAAACCACCATATTTGCGTCCTCAAAGAATTACCCTTCTTCCAATTTTCAAAAAAGTAAAAGAAGAAAAAGATAACAAAATGCAGATATAGCAGATATTAATCTGCAAGTGTTTCCATCGTTGGCAGATACCTGTCATAAACACGACGACTAGCCTCGACATTCTCGACGATCGCTCCCGCTCGAGATTGTCGGCCCGCGGTTTCTTTTTTTTTTTTTTTCTTTTCCAACAGATTCTTATCGCTGTTGCGAAATTACCATCGCGTGTCCCCTTGGCTGCCATCGAATCTTTTTTCCACGGTTCGCCGGAATTTTCAAGGTATCCGTCATCGTCACCGCGCAACTTTCTGATCGTTTTCCGCTCGATGGTTGCGTGTCGACACAGTACACCTGGTTTTACCTTGAAGAGAAGAACACCACAGCGTGCATGCTGTCTCCGGTAGTTGCTGTCTGACTCCAAGGTCGGAGCTGCGATCGTATTATTCTCTGTCGTTCGTGGTGCCTCGCGGTTCCGGGGGTTGTTTATGTCGCACCAACCCTCTTGCGTGCTAAGCATCCGACTACCAGTGTCATCCTTTCGCTAAATCTTACATAGAGACTGCAAGACAATGCATCATTTCAGCGTGGCGTAATCTAGTATTTAAATGTTATAATTTATACGTAGGATTGTTATATATCCATGAGAAATTTAGAGATAAAATTGTACAAAATATCACACGATCGCTTAAATTACGTTTTAATTACGAATTGTTTGCTCGTAATACCATTCACGGCACTTGAAATTTCTTCCACGAATTTGACAATGTATTTTATAAACGTAATGATTTTCGCGCACCACTAATTGCCGTGTAATAAAATCATTGCGTGGAAAATGGTGTTAATGGCTCCAGGTTAAAGCTATTCGTTTTAATTGAACTGAATCGAATTCGCTGATGACACACGAATAGTACGCGCTGTACGCACAACGTTGCTCGTGCTCGCAAATCCAACCTAATTAAAAATTATTTAGACAATAAATAATAATATTTCCTCTGTAAATATTACACGCTGCGCCGCATAGATTTTTCAACTAATTGAGAACACGGGATTGGAAAAAATGGTTCGTTTCAAGCAACTAATAAGCTATAAAACTGTTTGTACGAACAACGAGAAGATTTCTTTAATGCCTAAAGTGGAAAAACAAAAATCTTATTCGAAGATTTTTCAACGAATTAGGTTAATGAATATCGATTTGATACTAACTCTGGTGGAAATTGATTTCTCCAAGCAATTAAAGTATTAAAATCACCCGAATCGATAGCGTGCAACGCATTTCCTGTTTCTGGTGACATTCTTTTCGCGATAGTTCTCCGGAAATATAAGTCTCATCTGTCTTGGCGATTCGTACTGGACGAGAAACTGCGACCGTGCCAGCTGCCTTTTATCGGAAATACCGTCGAAAACATATTTTTCTTTCACTTGTCCTAGAAGCGGCCCGTGATAAAAGTAACTCTGCTTTACAACGCTGTGAAATACGCGTGTAACTTTTCCTGCAAGACATCCAGCGAATTCTCGTCCGGTGTCTCGTTTGATTATTTAAGTACAGTTTCTTTAAGTAAGAAATTGTTTTAAGTAAGAAATTATTCGAATACTTCTGATAACTTAATAACAAGATACCTAGTGCAAATGTAGTATTTATTGATTATATTATAATTGTTGATCGTATTAATAAATCTCAAGATTTTTAGTTGAACCACCCTTAACACATATTTTATACTTAAAAAAGCCATTTAGTGGTGGCCATATCGTATACTAATTCTTTGCCAAATGTACGTTCGAAGTAAATATCTCATAATTTCTATATACATGTCTCATTATCGTGCTGACAATATCTCAGGATATTTCGATCCTTGTCAAAGCTATTTAACGAGGAAAATACTCCAAACCAACACTTTGCTCTAAGATTAAACATCCTAAAACGAACGCAATTTTTCCAAGGATATAGTATCGGAAATTTAATCAATTACCGCTTTACTCTGTATGGCATTATCGAGAAAACGTGCAAATCGTATTAAATTTCCGTAGAATAAAAGTCGCGAAACTTGCCGAGGAAGCTTGTCACGAAAATGTTCGATTTTCAAAGGTATTTATCAAGCAAAATCCACTAAACTCATCGATAGCAGATTTATCCTCTTGATATTGAAATCCGAGTGCTGCGCTTCGTAAGCAAAATTTGCATTGACGAACGAGGCAGCGAAAGGCACGGAGGAAGTTTAAGAAGCGTTCGGTGATAAAATCGATGGAGAAAGATAACTGTTAAAAGATCGGCTGAGAGATTGCTGGCGCGGTAGCAATTGTAGCGTTACAATTGCCAAGACCGGAATTGCTTCTAGCTAAGGATGTTCGATCGTTCGTCGATTACGAAAGGCAAGGATGCAAGCCACAAAAGAAGGATATAAAGAGAAACGACGATGGTAAGTTGATCTTGATTCCTCGAAAAGAAGCGTCCTGTTTCTTCTACGCGGGGAAATGGCAATTTCTTCGATCGAGAAGTTAATGTTTCTCATAGAAATCGACGACTCTGTGCTTCGTTCTACGTGACGATTCGAAAGAAATAATACTTAATTGACACGGTGATAGGCATGCAGCTATTGTAACAAGTATTTGCACACACTTTTACTTTCCAATGGAACATTTTTTATCAAGCTTTCTAGATTTCATTTGCATAGTATCAAAGCTTTTGTAGCTATATGAAAATGTTACGAAATTTACTTGGATGTGATTAATTAGCACGTAAACGCTATAATAGATACTACGGTGTATAAATATTTTCTGTAGCCGACGTAGTACAGTAAAACTCCATTTATCCGACACGGTCGGAGGGCAAGACGTGTCGGATAACTGGATCAGTCGGATAATAGGAGACCACCAGTATCTTCCTTCCTTCGTTGTTTATTCAATCGTATAATGGGAGTTAATTTTCATATAACTGAATATTGTTAAGCTGAAATTTGTAAACACTAAGGCGAAAACATTCATTCGTATAAGCGTCAGATGGCCTGCAGTCAAATAGTAGGATTTCAGCAAGGTATTCGGTAAATCGAGCATTGCGATGACACTGGGCCGGATAAACAAGTTTTACCGTGTATGTACTTTTTACCAGCAGCGTTTTATTTCTTCTGTTGGTTGTCGGACGAATTCCTAGTTGATTAATTATTTATAGGATATTCGTCGGCAATTTGACGAGTACTAATTAAGAGGCTAACATTACAGAATTGTCAAAGTAATAATATCAAACTATATACTATTGTAGTATTATAGCAATGAATTAGTAAGTAGCAAGTACTTTGAAAACATTTTTATACCGACTCGTCCCCTTATTCACAGAAGTTCTATCAAATTTTACGCGAAAATTTGTCATCGTGACAAAGATTTACGAGGTTCGAAAGAGAATCCTGATATTCACGATTTGTCACGAATCGCGTCCATCGACAAGAAGAAAGGATGAAAAGTTGCATAGACGGCGTTCACGTTGAAAGAAATACGCGGCACGATTCGTGAGCCATTCGTGCGGCAGAGATATCGATAAGGATTGTTTACGAAACCCTTAATCAATTCAGTAGTACCACACGGAACTACTGTTTACTCGGGCTGATGCCAATATTTGGTCTCTTGTCTGCTTTCGATCATCCCAGATTACTATGTTTTCCCCCTCGCTGCCAAACGAGACCCTATACATCGAAAAGTGTTTACCTCGATGGTGGCACCTTGCACGAATCTTTTAAACGAGGTCCATTTGTTTTTTAGTATCGTCAGTTAACTAATCAGTTAACTGCGTTTGACGTGTATAACACTTGTATTTATTTACGCACTCCACCATCTAACCCCATGAGAGATTTATAAAATGAAATTCCGCAATTAACTGGTTAAATGAGTCACTAAAGTATTCAGTATATTAATCCTGTCGCAGGCTGAGAAAGCCGTTTTTACGAAAGAAATAGCAAAACCGAGCTCACAGTAAGTAAAATTTAAAAATTAATAATTATCTATATTATTAAGTGGAATGTAAGTATTTCTTTATGAAAGACTGAAACTAAGGACTAACAATAAGCGTTCTGATAGTGAAATTCTAATAGCGAAATTCCAGTGGCTCGCAAAAGGTTTAGGGAAATTTGTCTTCTCTTGCTTTCCCTTCCTTGTCCTCTCTTCTTTTCTATACTGCTCCCATCATTTTCCCTTTACTTTACCCTTTCCCTTGTCATCCTATCCCTTCTCTATTCTCTTGTCTCTTCGTCCCTTCCCTTTTCCTCTTCCAACTATTTCGCTATTCTGTTTCCTTCTCTTTCTTCTTTTCCCATGCTGTACCATTTTTGCCCATTCGATTTTCATGTTAAATACTCTCCATAATCGTATGTGTCGTATGAAAAATTTAATCAACCCAAAAGGGTACGTGGAACATTCGAATATTAAAACAGAATCGCACTCGACCCAAAATTCGCTCGCAAATATCAAGCACCACGGGCTACGAAATTCTAATCAACGTTTGAACGAAACCATGGAAAGCTATCGTCGCCACGGAACATACCCGGCACGTTTGAAAATTCAATTCAGCGAAACGCTACATAAAACGATTGAGATTTCTATTGCTCGGTTCTTTGCCGGCTTGTCCGGCGATCGATTATCGGAATGGAGAACACGGAGCGGCACCGGTTAACGAGATATCGAAACGGCCATTCGGTGTTCACAGAGGTCCAACCGAATGCCAGCTTCATTGTCGACTGCGCTGTGAAACTGGCGAGAACAATACATTGTATCATTAACGAGCCGAGTGTACTTAGTTAGGTCAGCTTCGTCAGTTTCTTAATTGGCTTCTGCACAACACCCGCAGTACGACAAATCAGCTCGCGCAACTCCAACTACTGGACAACGCCAGCAGCAACTTCAGAATCGAGACATTTTTAGGACCAATTACGTACAATAAAAGTGAAATCCCACGCGAGATTCTTCTTTCGACAAGGAAATTTCGCGAAATTTCGCACAAGACGGTGATTTCGTTGCGTGATAATCATATCCCTGCAGTTTTTTATTGCGGCTTAATTTTCTGGTCGTGATTTTATTCATTACGCGAAGAAATTGTGACGTATCGGGTCCTTGTTATCTTGATTTCAATGTTATTCCGAAGAGAGCCCGGTTTCCATACAATTTCGTTATTTCCAATTTGATACTATCGTGAAAGATATATTGATATATCATGCAACGTACATATAAAATATAGAGAAGGATACTCGATTTCATATGGATCGAACGTAGTGAAACGAACAATTGCTTCTATAGATAGGGTGACAATAAATCTACGAAAGATAATTTGACAAATTCTAATTAAACATTACGATTGCTGATGTTTGTAAAACGGGCGAACCTTTTCCAGAAATTAAGAAACTCCTGTAATTTCAATTGACTAACAATTTCACTGATAGCCCACTATTGCAGTTGACTACAAAATGCATGCAACTACAAAAAATCAATTGAAAAATGTAAGATAAAATGGAAAGAAACCTTCGATATTTCAATAATAAGAAATAAATTCTTCGCGATTTTCGCGTCTTGCAAGTTCCATTTCTTTGCAATTAATATTCCCTTTAAGCTGTATCGCGTATCATAAATTAAATGAAAGCAGTACGATAAACTTATTTGCTCTCCTATCTTGGTCCGCGATTCAACGTGCGGAAGTTCGATGAAATATTGAACGAAAGTTGGAAAACTCACCAGTTCTCAGAGGCGTCCTCGTCGAGGATGGTCCCGTCAGCAAGTCGATGAGGTAAGTTGGTCGTGGTTCTCGGTCGATTCCTGACCCTTGGTGGACCAACGACACCGGTCCTGGAGAGGCCAGCACGAAAGGACGCCCTTGCCCTGTCGACTGCTCGAGTCAACGTCATTGAATCTTATTAGTGATTGTTAGTAGAAACTGCTAGCTATGCATCGAAGAAAATATATATTGCGAAAAATCACGTATTATCATATCGTTTCGATGAAAAATTTCCATCAAACCATTAGTATTCCGTTATCGTTAAATTGCAGACGATTATGCATTCATGGAAAATTTAATAATTTTTTAAGACACGCAAATACACACTACGTTCGTATACAATCCGAGAAATGTTGCAATTTATATTTTTATATATTTATATTTTAATTTACAACTACTAACTAACTATTGCGGGGGAATCAAAGATATATTGTTATAAGTAATAATAAGAAATAATGTTGAAGGAACGTACTTCAAATAAAATTAATGATTTTTCCAAATACATAAAATATTCAGGACGAAGCACTCGTCGTAACTAGGTATACGTCATACTTAGGCAAACAAATCTCTACTTAAAATTTGCATGGACCTTTGCAATTTACTTAGAATTTTCTTGCGTTTCATGAAATTCGTGATTATTTTACAAACTGGTGAGCATAATACTGACATAATAATGAAGGTAATACTACCGGAACAATATTATCAGAGAAAGTTTTCCAACGTTGTTCTATACGTGCTACTTTCCGCAATATATTTTTCTCATCGAACTCGGGTGTTTGAGTGAGTTACGCGTAAACGAAGTTAGTCACCGGTTGGATTAAACAAACTTTCGCTGGAGTGAGAGGAAATAGGATCATGAATCGCGTTGCACGGACACCTGAGAGCACCGAGGGCACGGACAATGACTCTGCTTGGAAAATTAACGCTTTGAATACGCTGAACGCTATGAGAAAAATTGTACTTTTAGGAGAAAAATCTGAGAAAAGTAACCATTGGAGAAAGTGAGCGACAAATTTAGGAAATAAGATAAAACACACGAATTTTACAATTTTTAACATTTACGAAGTTTACAAATGTTTTCAATGCAGATAACTCGATTGAAAAAGATTAATTTCACTTGCAATAAAATTTGTTGTACCTTGTAATATAATCGAACACAACTTTTTTCTAAGATCGAAAACTTATCTGTATAGATGTTAACACCTAATTGATATTCACTTGCAGTTCAATAATCATCGATTATTACGAGTTATGTTGAACTGTATAGAAATCATATAGAAGGACCAGATGGTACGAAACTGTCGATTTATCGTTATATGCACGATTGGATCGTTGGCACACGAATTCTACGAGCCTCTGTATGATCATCGTAAAGCTTTTTGATTTTGGGCCAAGCGCGAGTCGTTGAACTTCACGTACCGAAATACAATAACTGCTTTACATTCGATCACATGAACGAAAAGGTGCTAGCAAGATTCAGAAGGAAATATCGAAGAATTCTATTGAAAAATGTATTTCCAATTTTCACATTCTTCTATAGGCCATATATATTCGTAAAACTATGAAAAAAGGTAGTGACTGTAACAAACAGCAAAATGAATCCCTTTGCGCGTTTCAAAAACAAGACAGTGAACATTTTACATCTTGATAGGATACAACAATGCAATAAAATATAAAATTCTAGTAAAAAAAAAATCAATAATACATATCCCCGCTTGAAAATTTTAAGATAGTTGTTATATGGAAGATGTTAAGCGATCGATGAAATATAAAGTAGAATCTAATACGAGATAAATCGAATTTAAATTGGCACTTTATACGACAAAGAAGCTAAGTAATGTATAAAGTGGCAATATATTACTAGAACTACAAAAAGTACAGGTGTGATTTAAAATTCATATCCTAAGTCATATACTGAAGTTTCGTTAAAAATAAAAAGCGTACCAAGATTTTTCAGTTGCAGCGCACTTACTGCTTTCAAACAAAATATAGCGAAGGAAGTGAATCATAACAATTTATGCGAGTTTGTCACAAATTGGTTGTTGAACAGCCGTTACCTTTCCTCGCAGTTGAACACTATAAATGATTTAAGAAACGCAAGGATCCGTTTAAAATCCTACACAAAGATAAAAGGATCATCGCTCTTGTCGAGAACGAAGATTAAAAAAGAAAGAGCATGGAAACGGAAGGTGTTCGCGATTGGAAGCGATGGGTGCAATTTTCTCCGATGCTCAGGGCTATCGATCGTTATTAAACAGCGACAAAGACATCCCTCTTTCTCACACGATGTCCCTCGAAATAACAGCTCGTTAGAAAAGGAAACTCGAAGATTGATTGGGTCGTTCCACATAATTGTCCTTCTTATAAAACGTATAACAACGATCAGCCTTGTGTCTTCAGATGTTACACGCGTTGGATAAAAAATGGAATGCATCCTTCGTCCTATTACCAAGGGAGTAGAAGAAATTCTTGGAACCATTAAAAAAGAAATGAAGGGAAAAAGAAAGACGAAAGAGGTCGTGTAATAGGAAACGAGTCGATGAAAAATCGACAGAAAATTAATCGGCTGGCAAGAAATAAATACGACAGCAGTTTCTATCGACGTTAAAGCTTGCGCTAGCAGTACGATCAGATTTAATTAAAAATTGTTTGCCAATGATTACAACTTTCGATTCTCGTTGAAACTTCAAGTAAAATATCACAGAAGTACATAGAGTGGCTCGCGGCGATATTCCAAAATTTACCATGCAAAACCTTCCTATGCTGTTATGTTATTGTATGCATGTGCATATAAAAACATTTTGAAATTTCATTATGTATACTCGCATTAAATATTTTGTAGCTTCTATGTAGATTTTCAAATTTGCTTCGTACTTTACCAACATAATCATGACAGTCGGATTTCGTTACGGTGCAGTGAAAATTTAAAATGTTCTGCATAACACACACAAAGTACTGGTAAAGGGTATCTATAGGTATTTGTGGCATTTATCACAGAAACCTCTTATGTATATATTGTACGTGTTACACGAAACATTTTTCAAGTTCCATCAATACCGCAACGAGACACGATTATTACGATAATTAATATAAATTTGAAAGCAATTGAAAAATCTGTATGGCAATTGCAAGGCATCTATTGCGAATATATATCTAGTATAAAATTAATACACGTCGTAAATAACCATTTTAAACGTGCAATATTTGTTAAAAATGGTTCCATCGTGGTATATTGATATAATGGAAATGTTGCACTCGACGAAATTCTTCGATATTTTACACAGTACATACGATACATTCATAAAAGTTTTCGACAAGCGTTCGAGTACTATCATGAGTTACATGTTTTATAAAAGTGAAATAAACGTGGCTCGATCGTCCACAGACAACTCCACGTCCATTTTAATAATCAATTTCATTCCCAGGGTTGTATCCATCAGCTGATTCGCCCGCGGGGGTTGAGGGTGGATTTATCAACCCGCAGGTGGGGTGTCTATAGCTTCCTATACGGGAGTATAATATTTATTACCGGGTCAGGGTTAACTGTTAGGCGCGCCACACACGTCCAGCCACTGTTCTGCGGCGTCATTCTAAAAATAGTTTCGCGAACACTTCCAGATATAAAACGTGACCACGCGTCTCTTCCTCTTCGCGTGTCCCTCTCCTATACCCTAGTGTACACGCGCGTGTGCTCGGAATTGCACTGAAATTGCCCGGAGAATCGGTAATGCCATTTGGACACACAGGTTTACTCTACTTGTTACAAGCGTTCTTCTGCTAAAAAATTAAAAAAGAAATTATCGTTGATGACGGATATGGGAAAAGGAAAATTGAAATACAAGTTGATGAAAGGTAGTGCAAGATTGATAAGAAAAATTCATTTCGAAAGGTTGTGGATCAATCTTGTGCAGTCGTAAGCTTTTCAGGTTACTGCTGAACTTATTTAGAGTTTGGATATTCGGTCAGAAAGGACTACTCTGGCTGTTGTATTCGAGACATTCCAGGAGGAAGCATGGTGTAAGTGAACGGATCTTTAAATTGAGGGAACTGTGGCTACAGTTATATTCTGATAGGAAAATCTATATGTTCGTGAACATTTTTATAGATACTCATAAAGATTTGGTACTCATAAACAACGCTAGATAAATAAGAAAACTGCAGATTAAATAGACTACTCTAATAAAGAAGTCTAAATAACAGTGCTTGTAAACGTGTTTGAAATACATAGCTACACGCATCCATGAAGAGACTTGCAAACTCCGTAAGAAAATTTTGTAGATAAATGTGAATGTTATTGTACATCGTTCCCCGTGTTTGTCTTGTCTGTTTGGTAAACACCGCGCTTTTACGAAATTCCTCGATTTTCCTATGAAAGAAACTATCGTCAATAACGAGAACAGGAAAAAGGAAATTGAAACACAAGTGAACGAAAAAGTGGTCCAAGGTTGATAAGAAAAATTCGCCAAACTCGTAGCGCCTCGTTTAATCGGAAGCTTTCCTATTCGGAATTTACCGCTTAAAACTTAAACTCTGGGACGGTCGGAGACGATAACAAAAGTCGAGGCAAAGAAGGAGAGCCGGCGGATCAATTACGATTCGGCGGACGATTCGGAGGAGCCTCTCGATCGAGGACTTCAAACTTTTCTCATAAAATGATGCTGTCCCATCTGTGAGAAAAAGAAAAGAAGGTAAAGAAATAAAGAAATAAAGAAATCCAGCGATAAAGAAATAAAGAAATAAAATGATTAAGAAAATCGACTGAGATTCGCGGTTGCCCTTCGTACGTTTCGTGCGATCGAAACGTGACACGCGGAAGGACGTGCGATCGAAACGTGACACGCGGAAGGACGTGCGAAAGAACAATTCGCGAATGGCGCAGGGTATCGTTGCACGATTCATTATGCGGGCAAATCTGACCTCGATCTCCGATTGTAATAATCTTCGTCGGGTGCTAGAATGTGTGCTACATGGCCCAGTTGCCAACGAGCCGGCCCTGAATGTCGACGACGTTGTCTTATACCGATCGGTGCAGCAGAAAATAATGATCCTCCAGCTTAAAAGCCGCAGGAAACTATATGTGAACGTAGCACGAAACGTTTTGGCAAGACACCGTGTCAAGCGTCCAGCGTGCGTTTCGTCTTTTCTCCGTGGCTTCGTTGCCTTCTGTCAATGATTTTAATGGCCACTGAACGATTCCAAGGAATTGCGTTCGCCTCTTGTGCACCCTCTTGCACGATCGAACTGATTCGAAAGATTCTTAGTGAAATTGTATACCACGGGTAGACTGCGGATTTTTATACATTTTTGTAGAATTCAAAGCACAATAATAACGTAATATGTAGAAATACATAAAATATCCAAGATATTAGAACTATGAAGAAAAATTTTGCGATGAATTAGATTAAAAAATTCGTGACTCGAACCCAAAGTTAATAATGTGAGTGGCGAAATTGGTTAAAGCATTGATCGAGGAAAATAGCATCTAATAGCGAAGAAAGGATGGTATAATGTAATTTTATATAATGTAATTTTAGATTGGCATTGGAAGTTTCAAATCGCTTCTGATATTACTAATACGGAAGGTGGAAATTATTAGGTAGACGGTATTACATAGAAGCGTTGGGTAGTTTCAGGCAGTTACAGCGACAAGCACTTGTCTCGTGTTTCTGCGATTCGAACAATCGAGCGCTGAATACGCAAGCTAAAATGACACTTCCACGGGACACATATGACGCCTTGATTTAGTAATGATTGCGCTGTAGATGTTTTACGCGTTGCAATTTGCGCGACAACCAGCTACGTAAAAAGCCTTTGAAAGCTAAGTATGTAATTGCTGTCACTTGGTTTTGAGTCCAGTTTTAAAGATGAGAATGTTCAATCAGTTCTAATTTCGTAAGTAGTGAACTTATTTCTTTATTATTTGTTCCGTATTTTTCACGATCTTTTCATCGCGTGATGTATCGTATAATGTAAATGTTTCATCCCATTTCATTTGGATTTTATAATATAGATGCTTGAATATCGAATATAAAGTGTTTATTATCGGTTAATTCCATATTTAATTATATATTTTAGAAATTAGTAATTCTCATCAATAGGTACTAACTTAATAATAAATAGAATTAAAAGCATAAATATCAACGCAAGATTGCTGAACGTTAAACCTTCCTCCTACAAAGATAATTATTTTAATTAGTTTCACTGCATTTAATTAAGTGAAGGATGCACTCGAGATTGCATTCGAGAAGTGCACTTTTTTCCCGGAAAAAATTGGCAAGCTAAGACACTCGTATTTGCCCGGCATTCAACCACCTGTGCTTTTAATCATCCGAAGAAGAGAGGAAGATACGTGTAAAGTTGATCTCCATAATTACATCATCAAAGTATTCGCTTACGATACAAGACTCAAATAAACAATCTATCTTTACGCGTTACTTTACGCAAATACACAGATCCAAGATGTGACTAAAATTTCAGCAAAGTTACCAAATAAACCGAATAATTTTTCAAGAATGATACGAGTAAGGAAGATATCTTATTACGAACACTATGATTACACTTTCGTAGATTCTAAAATCATCCTAAGATTGCTTACAGGGCGTAGATTCTATTGATAAATGACCGAGGGCGTAGATCCTTTTCTTAAATTAATTCAAGATACAAGAAACACTCTTAAATCATTCCAATCCCTAGGACTCTACTTTTGGATTAATTTAAAATTACAGACTGTCTTTGGATCGTCTATAGAATGATAAATCACAATCTTAACTCAAGGCATAATATCAAGATTCTGAACTATTCAAGATCCTCGAATCATCCTTACCATGAAAGATGGTGCCGTCGAGGAATCTATTTTTGTCCTAATCCAAAATTGTAGGGCTATTTTTGAATAAATCACGCTCTTAAGTCCTTTTCCAGACGTAAAATCAATCCCTAAATTATTCAAGATCCTGAAATCACCCTTGTGCCACCATGAAGTCGAATCTTCTTAACCTCGGCTTAACCGAAAGTTGTGTAGCAATGTTTGGATCGTGTAAACTATTATGGAATGATAAGTTCCAATCTCAGGTCGTTGTTAGGCTGTAAAAACAACTGCTAAACATTTCGAGATTCTGGAACTACCTTTGAATGTCTCGTGAAGTGCCGAGATAGCGAAACCTCGAACACAGACGAAAATAAATATAGTACAGGTTCTTGTGTCATTGAACTAATGTTATGATTAAAATTTTATAAGAGACAAACTAGAAATTCCTATCTTTGTACTATGTCAGCACACAGTAACAGACTGCTTCGTTCGACGCTTATGAAGCGACGTAAGCGGTGATCGTGTGAAATTAACGTTTCAATCGAGTAAAAGGAAACAAGGGGAAGCGCGAGACTTGTCCTGCGAAACTTAATTAGTCATTGCAAAGAAAAAGAAAAGTATTCGGCGGTTGAATTCTGTCGGACAATAAAGCGACTCGGTGGTAATTTTTACAAGCACCTTTCGTACATCAGTCTGTGGCAAGGAAGGTCACACTGCGCTCCAAGTACGCTCCTACAGACACACCCCGTGTTAACACTTAACTACGTGACCTAGTGTCCTCGACGTTGCACAACGAAGGCAATGCGAGAAAAAGAGAATATCTGTGGAATTAAATAGGACAAACAGAAGCGTGGGTGTGACATTTTTAGCGCGATCGAACGTATTTTTATCTGTTCAACGCATTGCGTTTTCTATTAGTTCGTTCCGTATGAAATGTTCGTTCGAAGGTGTCAGATTTTTTATTGGATTATATGAAAAAGACTACTACTGATTTCGAGTGTGATTAACGTTAAATTGATTGTCAATTAAAGCTCTTTTATTTCACGTGTTTTTTGTTCGAATAAATTCGTAAGAAATTAGGGTCAGTCTCTTCAACGAGTCTAAACTCAAACGTAATTTTAATGACAATACTTTTGATTATCTAAAATATATGTCGATATATTTATATTGGAAAGATCTATATTAAATAATTATATTTATATTAATACACGGCTCGTTGCCTTTTTTTTTCTCCTCTGAAATCGTCCATTCGAAACGTACAAATTAAAAAATACAATAGCAACTAAGTAAGATAAGTATGATAATTAAGTCGACGCAGTATATGCGTCAGTAGTAGCTAACGTGTAATTAAACGTACTCTGAAGAAAAACAGAATCGTGTTTCGTTTAACCGAAGGAAACGAACATTTCATATGCTACAACCTAATGCATTGCAAATTAACGCTAGAACCAACAGCAATGCTATAAAACTAACAGTGTTACTGATAGTACTAAAAGTAAGTAAAACAGAAAAGAAATGAAAGTAAATGAAGATAGAATATAAATAAAAATCATCGAAATTCACAAAAATGCATTATTTTAAATTTATAGAATTATTGCGAAAAATTATTGGAATCGTTTAGTTTGATCACTCTGACACTTCTAATGTTAAACGGGTATATTTCCAAGTACGATTTAAATAACCCGATACAGTACCAAACTTCATAATGTGTTATTTAAGCGTTAATTTGCCAACTACTCCATAACAGGGTACGAAAAAAATATACAGCGGTAAATGCAACAACGTGAATATAAATTGGACGTGAAATTTATGGAGATTTCCGTAAAGCAAGTGATTCAAAGTGGAAAATGAGAAACGGCGAAGGGAGAGAGGGTGCGGGGAGAAAAAAATTGGAACTTACAGCGTGTGACGAGCCTGTTGTTGGTCTGGCTTGGGGGCGGAATTGCAGGCTGCGGAGGTGGCTGGGAGCTCAAATCCTCGAAATTTATAATTTGCAAGCAGATGTCGTCCACCTCGCTCCTTATTAGCGCTATCACCTCGCTGCACAGAAATTTGGTGCCTGTGACAAACAAAGATTAATCCGATTAGCTCGCGCCCACGTAATACGTCTATCTCTGAAACAAACGATCTTTCAAGTTTTCTCGTTTCTACGTATACAAGCTCGTTAGCAGATTGCGTATTTTTATGCAATACCATATTTACATTGCCACAATTAAGGAAATAGGATCTGTATGAGCAAAAATTTATTTCTCTCGTTAAAGCCTACAGCATGTACTTCAGTTTGAATATTTTTTATATTTTTGCATATTATGTACAATTTTGTACATGTTTGCACCTTTAAATCTCCCATAAAGTCGTAAAAATCCCGTGATCTATCCATTGCTATGAACTTTCGCTGTAATAAGAAAAAAGATCAGTAATAAATGAAATGCTGAATTATTGAGGAACTAAAACAACAATTGCCCTATATTCTGTGATACCACAGTTCTCGTTTTAATACCAAGCATGCATCTTGCGACGATAGTCCATTAGAAGCAGAAACATTGCGGGATAACTGCTAAAACAACAAATATTGATTTCCAGCAACAATTTTTTGAAATGCTTCTATCTCGGTCGCATCAAATGGGAACATGGGTGTCTGGCGCGATAAATATCCACGTTTGACGTTTCGGCGAACGTCTATTAGAATCCAAGTCCGTTAAACGTCTCGTGTGTTGTTTGAAGTTAGTCATAGGATCCCACGAAGCAACCAGCGGGCAATAAAAGCTTGTATCTTCGAATAAATCGCGTCTGGATTCTATCCAAATACAGTGGCTCGCAAAAGTATTCGTACACTTACCATAGGGACTTTTATGTGCATACGTATATACAAATTTTTGTTATTCGATGATCATGTTGGTAACACGTGAACTCAATACGAAAATATATATATCAAGAAGTTGCGAGATATTACCGCATACCTATATTTAGTAAAAAATTTAGTGCGAATACGTAGTAACCTTAGACATATAACGATAATTATTAAAGACGTTTCCAACGAATGCTAAGACTTACCAATATTGTGGATGATTGACTGTTTTGATATTGGTAGATTGTTTAGACGTTTTAAATATTTTCTGGCAGGGAAAAATGTCAATAGTCAGAATCGAACTATAGAATCGCTAAAAGAATGCATATTTTATGCACGTAATGAGACACGACTGTCTTATCCTGATTATATCGGTCAAATTGGAAACCAATCTGAAGATGCACATACGTAGAAACTACGAGAACATTGCATTATGGAAAATAGCGATAGACTGACCATTACGATTAAATATTTTTACGATCTCCGTGAAATATACATATATTTGTATTTGTATCTTGTAACTTCCGTATACGTTTTCAGGATCGTTTAAAATTTCACGTATAATCAAGATAGTTATCATTGCAATATGTAAATGTCGTTATAATACTAATGAGATCTGAAAATATTTCATATAACACGCGTGATATATTCCTAAAAGGTATGGACAAGTGGACGAATACTTTTGCGAGCCACTGTATTTCTCCCAAGGAACGTTACAGCTTAACATAGCCGTAATTCGAAAATTCTTTCCCAGAAGCCACGTAACATTGGTAAAAGTGGGGTAACGCGATTGCACCACTTTGTTAATGTTCCATTCGGATCCGTGACGACTCGAGGAATTATCGCGCCACGTGTCACGCGCGGATAACTTGGAGAAGCAGCACTGTGCAAAGAGACTTCTGAATCAACGCGGAACACGGCGAATGTTGGACGAGTGTTCGTTCCTTTGGGGACATGAATGAAGCTTGTAATGGAGTGTTTGGCTACAGTGATCGTCAATAACTAGGTATGAATGCTGGGAATGGAGTACATGGCGATAAAGGAAATACACGTAACGAATAACTCGAAACAAAAAGAAATTTCTTTTTGACTGTTGGTTCAGAAATTTGTTAGAGAGACATTTGCTCGCGAAAATATTCAAATACTTGTAGAATCCTTTCGTGAATATATTGTGAAATCTCAAGCTATTACAAAATTTTAGTGGAATGTGACGACACTAGTAGTAATAACGATTAGAATAATCAGAGAAACGATACAGAAGAAGATAATTTAAGATAAATAAAAGGCAGGTGGACTGCGGATTTTTATGCGTTTATGTGAAACTTGGAAATGCAAGAACGCACAGAATGCATATAACATATAAAAATATTTGCAAAAAATCCAAAGTAGGACACTTGTTATAATTTTTGATACATCAAATGAATCTGCATCTCAAATGAATCTACTTTCCTAGTCGTGTGCATAAAAATACAAATTTGCATAGAAATCCACAGTCTAGTTATAAATTTTAATAATATTTCATAAATTATTGAATAAAAACGTACGTTAATTAAACAGAGATAACAGTAGCGTGGGTATGAGCGGTGAAAGGATGACGATGAAGGTATTACGCAGTTAATAAGCGCCACGCGGAGTGATACATCTTAACGCCACGATTTTCGACAGCGGAATAACCTCCCACGCGTTTGATTCGCGTAGCAAACTATTATAATTTGATGGAGTGGGGATACGAACGTGCACAAATCGGACTCGGCTAATTTCCTGGAAAACCAAATTGTCATTCGAGAGTGTTTTAAACAATAAGGATATCTTATATCGAATACATTTCATAGTGGAAAATATTCGCGTGCTTGTAGAAACGCTTTATGTATATCTTATGTACCTCATAGGAAATATTTCGAAATTTCATTAATACCATACATGAAATTCGACTATCATGACTGTAGCGGTGCTTGAAACTAATCTGAAAATGTACACAGAAGATGCAAGGTATTTAGTGCATGTATACATATATTTCGCAAAGTATTTTAACAGTCGATATCAATGGGATCATTTTTAACACTCGAAACTACGTTTAAGATAGCTATTGACCTAACGTATGCTGTACGTATCTTGTAGCCTCTATGTATGTAAATTTTCAGATTAGTTGACCAAATCGTGTAATCAGGACAGTCGTGTCTTGTTACAGCGCTAATGAAACTTTCAGGCGTTTTATATAACACGCGTAACATACGTTCACAAAAATGACAAGTATTGAAATTCCATGTGAAACGATATCAGGTATTCCATAAGCCGTTGTACCTCACAAAATCAAAACTCAAATCCAAAAACGCAATCCGCTCGAGATTTCCAATCGAAGCACCAAACTACCGGTTGAAACACGAATCACGGCCGGTTTCCAATCACGAGAACGTGTATCCTATATCGAACGAGTGTAAAAAGCCTCTTCGCGGCATTTGTGGCCAGCGTCAAGGTCACGGAAGCCCGTAACCAAGAGAACACGATTAACTACGACTACGACGAGCGACTTGGTGGCTTTTGTCGCGAGCTCTGCGAACGCAACTAATTAGCCAGCGTGTGTTTACGAGTCAAGGTACGTTGGACTCGGTCCAAAAGGGCTCGACAAAAGGAAAGTGTGTCCCGTGTGTCGACCAGAAGAGCGTGGCCAGGCATTCGGATTGCCGATTCGGACAGGCCTGCTTGCGCAACCGGCCGGTGTGCCGAGATGGAAAACACACACCCTGGCACGCCGTGAGCGTAACCGGTCGGATAAGCGTGCCAAGAGTGCCACAGGCCACCTGGATCCTCGTCGTTGAACGTCATCGATGTGGAACGTCAACGATGATGAGTCTAGTACCGTGAGGATTCGCCGTTGCGAAATCGTGATCGGCCACTTGCTCGAGAACGACATGAATTATGGATGGAGCTTCAACTTGTTTGATTCTAGACGCTTCTTCGACCATCGATGAGAAAATGAATACAGAAAGACCGTTCGAAATAAAGCTGATACTTTTTCAAATGGGTGAAAATGTTTAGGTGTTGGTTGGATATTTCGAAATTCTGTGGATGGAGAGCCTCTTCGAACTTTATGAATATATCGAACCAACCTTTATGAATATATCGGTATACTAATGGGTGAATAAAGGAATAGTTCTTCGAGGGAGTAGGGAAGCGAGCAAGTAGAATGTTTAAGAGTTGGCTGGATTCTTAGAAATTGTGAATGCTGTATCTCTTCGGTTATTGATGGGTGAATGGAAATAGACTTTTTTACGTAGGGTTTTGGAAGAGTGAAAGTGGAATATTCAAAATTTAAGGGCTGATTGAATTAAAAAAAAAAAAATTATGGATACGGTGTCTCTTCGACCACTGATGAACGAATAGAGAAAGATTATTTTAAGTAGGACAAGTTGAGAGTAGAATGTTTAAGAGTCGGTTGAGCTTTTAGGTAGTTTTTAGATGGTTCCAAAGGGCGGAGAAATAATGGTTTAGCTGCGCAGCAGGCGAGGAAGTATTACATAATCCCTTGTGAGGCAGTGACTGGAAGACTCGATAACCGGTTGCAATGTTGGAACAGTATCAATGGAACTGTTTGATCTTTTCATTAAATCTTTCGTAGGGGTATACGTATGTACTCGGAACTTGTAGCACTGCTTTCAGACGTCTATTTATATTTTATCAATTATGGTCATGGTCTCCACGAAACATACGAAGATACATTTTGTAATTTCTTTCAAATTTTAGCAAAATAAACGTGATAATCGTCTGCAACTTAATGTTAATGAAATTTTAAAAAGTTTCATACTTCCAAAATTATATATATATGCAACGATTTTCTACATTGAGTACTCAAATATCGTCATGTATCGCTGTATGTATTCCAGCCGATTACACGGCTAATCCAGCAGGATAACACATTCAGGATGTTCAACGAGAGAGAAAATAGGGTACGTTTAATGACAGGTTGAAGATGATAAAATTCAACGATCAATTAGAGAGACATTCTCGGTTCGGCCAAGCCGTTCCTCGTGTCTAGATAGCGGCTAATATGTGCAATACGTGTGGTTTCTTCGGCAACGTCACAGCAAGCTGTCCTATCGATCCATTGCTAGCTTTCTTTCTCTGTTACACTTTTCCTCTCGCTTCTTCTTTGTCCCTGTGGAATTACGCACGCAGACGGGTCACGCACAGCTGGCTTGTCAGATCCAACTGAAATGCGAGCATGCGAGGAAGAAACACTGTGTAAAACAGCCCTCGGCGGGCCACGTTGCGCCTTTCACATTTTCTCGCTCCATTTTTCATGCGGCCTGCGTTACTGACTGCCGCCTGTTAAACTTTCACGTCGTCAGAAATTCACCCTGAAAATGAACAATCCCCCAAATCTCCTGACACTCTGCTCTCTTTTTTGTAGCTTAATTAAGCACGTTTGAACGAAGAGCGGGAGATAATGTGTGAAAATTGCATCAATGCAACCCCTTTTGAAGAATTTCACTAAAGTGACTTAAATATTGTTTCGTTAAGGTGAAAGAGATGTATTAGAATGATGATAGATGCTTCGTAGGAGTTCGTTATATGTATTAGACACCAAAAATATTCCATCACTTAGAGAAAACATAATAGTTTATAATGGCGTTGGAAATTATTCCATTCTTAAATTATTTTATTTATAATTCTATTTAATTTCATTATTAATTATGCAAATTGAAATTAGAATACTGAATAGTTGAAGCTGATCGTATAAATGTAATATAATACTAAACTATAATAGTAAACTATAGTGTAAGTATTTGAGAACAGAGCCTCGATTCGATGATCAAGATTCAAATCCCCCAATTAACTCGATTTTCGTATTTCCCTTGAAACACAGAATTTAGAGATTTTTATCTTTCATTAAGTTCTCAATGCAACCACAAACAGAGAAGTTGCTGTTCGTTCCGCCCAGGATACAAATAAATAACTATCAATTGGTTGAAGAATACAGCTCGTTAAGCTATAAACAGACAAAGGGACGAACTTCTTTAACGACAACTTTAATTATAATGAACGAAGTACGCTTACACGGGGTGACGAGGTGACGAGGATACTTGCTTTGTTCGGAGTTCATTACTTTTTGCTTGCTCAAGTTCCAGGTCGCTTCAAAACAGGAGCAAAGAAAGAAGAAAGCAACCCACTGAATGTTAAACAAATTGTACTATTAAATTCAACATTATCCGTAGAAACTCCACTCACAAAAGGAAAGAAGGAAACAATATAAGAAATCGAAAAAGACAGCAAGGAACCATAAGAGTAGCCCTGTTTGTTCGCCTTCTTGATTCCAGAAATTGAAAATGAAAAGAAGTCGAAAGGTAACAAGTAACCAGTGAAAATTCCAGTGGTACTCCGACTTAATTGAAACGTCAGCCTGTGTAAACAAGAGAGAGTGAGAGAATGAGAGAGGGGGGGGGAGAGAGAGAGAGAGATGGTTGGGAGAAAAGGCTTCGTTTGACGGCGTGAAACGAACGCTCCTCCTCGTCACTTCCCTCCGCATCGAGTCCGCGCATAGGAAGTCGCGAAATAAATGGCGGCGTGCCAACGATTTTTCTTCATGAAAATTCAAGATGCGGTTTAAAGGATCCCGTGCCGTTAGGTGACCAATGCTAAGAACACTTGCTTTGTTTCGGTCGAGTAGTCCGGGGGTCTCGTTAGGTCCTCGTGGTTCCACGGCTTTTAAACCGACGACGAGACGGAGAAGGACGCTCCGGATGAGTCGAGGCCTGTTTCTACGAAAGCAGGAGTAAAAAGAAATGGCAAAAAAATAGAGAGAAAGGCAAGGATAAGGCTGAGAAATGAGAAAGGGATGCGCAAGCAACAAGGGTGAACGCACGCTGCATTCATTCAGCGCAACGTCCTTGTCGAGGGAATGAGGCGAAGCATAGGAGAGACACAGACGATGCTCTTTCAGCGGAGCCTGCATCGTCTTCCCTTGAAAAAAAGAACCAATAATCCCTTCGCTGGATAAAACACTTGGTCGATCGATTTTTTTAAAAGCTTCTGGCTTTCGATAAACCCTCGGTTTTATAGAAATGGTTATTACTATGGGGAGACACTGGAAGGCTCTTTAAATTTCTATTTTACCTTGGAACGCCTGGGAAAATATTAACACTGAAACTACCGGTCTGCAATATGTACTTCAATGTTCTATATATGTATATGCGAGTCGATATAATTCGAACGATATTAATGAAAATAAATTTGTCTATATAGTCTTATCTAGAATTAGGTAAAAGTCAATATCAATTTTAACAGAAATAATCTGTACGTTTTAATTAACCGTAAAATAAGAAAATCTGAAATCCGTCATTTTAACGGGTTCGCTAGTTCTACCGTTAATCGCCGGAATTATTCGAGTTTTGCCCGTCAGCTACTGAAGTAGAATTTTGAAGTGACGAAGTTCGTGATAAATTCGCAAATCGAAGCTTTATGACGAACAGTAGCGTAACGGTGGCTGAATGTGTGTAACCGTTTTATGATGACTGCGCCCCAAAGAGAGAAAGAGTCCGATGGTCCGTGTCTATTTCAAGACTCGCGGACACTAATAAACGCGTGTTGATACTTCTAATGTTCTCACGATACACACGTGAAGAATCCTATGGCGCTTCATCAAAGAGGCACGACGTCGAAAAATAAAGTTGCTGCGTAGAAAATTCTAACTTAAGCGCTAGTTGTCAACTTTGTCAACTGTAAGACAACACGGGATAAAAAAATAAAAGGTACAAGAGGAAGAATTTTGTTCGTGGACATCGAGAAGGAAGATAAGCCGACATCTCGGTTCACGAATCCTCTTGCTGCGCGATTTGTTCGACAAAATCGCGATACTCGACAGAATCTCGAAGGTCGTTCCGTCTTTATACATATTTTTAGACCACGCGACAACAGCAGAGGCTGCTGTCCACGTTACACGAGGGAAAAAACGAATCCGACGAACCGAAAGAAATTCTTCGATCCTCGGGACGACGAGAAAGTATAAGTTTGAAACTGGAACGTGTAAATTAACTGGATCATTTTGTAACGACGTAGAACAAAATAGGATTCGCAGAATGATTTGGCTGGAAGATGAGGCAAATTTGTGGGCAGTTGGATGGAAAGAAAAAATGAAACAGCTATCGATAATACATGGCGTGAGGGAGTTAAGAAATAGCCAAATGAATTTCTAAAATTGCTTCAACGTACTACCGTGCGGTCACTATAAATAAGCATCCCCTTCGGGGTGCGCCCAGCGTCCAGAAATACATCGAGTCCACTCTAATTCGGCTAATTTACACATGGCCCTTCCTGATCCAACTGCTGCGTGCTTGCACGATGACCTTGTGCATCATCCATCAAATTGACAATTGACGATATCATATAGTAATACTTCCACTTGATTGTGACAGTTTATGAAAAATGTTCAGGACCACCGCGTACTTGAATTTTGGATACGTCGTTCGGAGTGTTGCAGTACGATGTATCGTTAGTGTGAAAAGCTATGATATATCGTTATACGCGGTTGTAGGCTGTGTTTAAAAGTATGCAGAATATATACGATATAGAAAACTATATAAAATATTCAAAGTAAAATAGATGGTCTAGTGCCTAATAGGAAAAATAAATCTCTTATTCAGATTCGATATTTTTCCATTCTCAAAGATATAAATATGATATTAATTTGTATAAATAGTCGTAGTCTAACGATAATATACTCCCAAATACTTTGGATATCTCCTATTTCTAATGAAAATTTGATATCTGCTGTAGACTGCGAATTTTGAACTGCACACAACTGTTTCTCTAATTTAAATGCTTCGATTAATTCTAGCACTGTTAGTCACACCATTCACTCCGCTGGCATTACCGACAAGTCTAATGCCAATCATTGCTAACCCTCACGACGTAACCCCTTCAACATGATATAACCAATAAAAACTGAACTTGTAATTAACTATCATTGAATCTGCAACTACCTGTAGTTATATCCATGTAAATAGTACAATTTCAAAAAATGCTCCGTATTTCCATGATTCCCTCCTTGATCGGGATCAAGGTTCTTGCAAGTCTAATGGTCTTCACCCAAGACCGTGATAGGCACCAAATTGATAAGATCGATAAGAAAAATATCAATTTATCGAGCTACCTACTAACTACTCGAGGCTCTGGCTATCAATTAAAACGATCGATGTATGTAATAACGTAAGAGCGAAAAAACATCGGTTTATGGAATTATCGCACGATGAGGTCCTGGATGTCTAGTAAAACGATTGGTGGATAGTGAGGAGGTCATGATACCGCAGTGGAACGAATAGCCGAGTGGTTAATGGGTTAACGGCTCCCTCCAATTGGTCGATGACGCTGTGCCCTCGTGACGTCACCGAGTGCAATGCCCCTGTGACGTGGCAACGTGTGCTGCAGGCCAAGCAATGCACAGAAATAGCATGCGCTTTCTCTCTCTCCTTCTTCCTCGTTTATTCTTCTGCTTCCTTCTTCTCCCCTCTTGGTGAGGTCCGCTCCCTTTCCGAAGTGTGCTTTCGGGCTTACGAATCGCGAAACCCCGTCGTCCGATATACTTGCCAAAAACGGCCACGTGACCAGCCCAGGAAAATGTCAAACGTCCACAAAGGAGCAACGGGAAGGGAGACGTTCACCTGGTTTACTCCGGATGACCCTAATCGCACGCGACTATAATCCGACGGAGCTGATCGGCAAGCATGAAAGACGAACAAGAATCAGCTATTTTCGCGATGTCAAGGTACAATCGGGAACGTATCTCCATCAAGGAACAGGTACCAAGGTTTCTTAAATAAGACTTTGCTGATCTTGAAGGATTACGTGGTCTAGTTTCGATAAAGATGCATTATTCTTGGTTACGGTGGTGTTTGTTATTTCAAGCGAAGGGAGGGAGAGAAAATGTGGATCTTTTTTTCATGAAATAGAGGCACACCGACAAAAGATAAATTATAGAAAAATTAGTACGATTATCTTAGGAAAAGAGGATTACTAACGATGTTTTTCATGAAATAGGGCCAGCTTAACGAACGATAAATTATAGGAAGATAACTAAATCTGGTTTAAAGTTCGATTTTAAGAGGAAGAACGAAGTTGTATATTCGAAGGTCCGTACGATCTAATTCCGATGAATGTTCGCGAATGAAAGGAATAAGAGTAAATGTCGACTGTTTCCATGAAACAGAAAAATCTGAACGAAAACTTATTTATAACAAGACTGTTAAGGACCCAGTCCTTGAAACACTTAATCTACTTTAAAATTCAAGTTTATACGAGAAACAAGAATCGAAGTAAAATTACGCGGCTCTGGGAAGTCAAGGTTGGTTACAAAATATATCAGATTCGAAGTAAAACATTCAAGGTCCTTGAAACGCGAAACATACAATCTCGAAGGGCTATCGTGTCTATCTATCGTGAAAGGTGGACGTTTGCCCGCCGATGTTTCTTATCTTCACGATTCTTCCTATCCCTTTGAATAACAGAGATTGGATTGTATCGAACGGACTGCTGTGAATTCGACCTTTCCCTTCCACGAAAGAAACCACCCTTTTGTTGCGAGAAGAACCTGACCTTTCCGTTTCTCGTTCTCTTCCAGCAGAATCATCTTCAACCAGATAAAACTTTTTCCTGGTTAAGCATCTAATCTCGCCACTATCTTTACAAATCTTTCTAAATCTCGTCGAAGATCGAAAAGTTGTTCGATTCGTCTTTTCCGTAAATATTCCACAACTGTCAGATCTTTTATCGTATAAATTGTTTCCTTCCGTCACGTCGTCGTGTTCAGCAGTTTCGAACACGTTTCACCGGAACGTGACAATTGGCCAGGCTTCTTCGCATTATGAAATATCGTGGAAACGCTCCCCAAATAAATAACTTTAAGGATAGTTTGACGCCACTCCCGTTGTAAAAATTCTAGGACTAATGCCATCACCAGAAATGCTTATGAACATATGGAATTGTATTTTATTATTAGACCGTGAATATAAAATGTATAAAATGTATAAAATATCCAAAGCAAAGAATTAGCTATAACGCTTAGCAAGTGAAACAAGTTTCTGTTTAGGTAGACGTCTACGCGTATAAAAGTGTAAATTTACATAATATATTTATTTATACGTCGAAGATAATTCTAAAATATGAAGCACAACAGAATAAAAATAAGACCTTAGAACGATACGATATAATGCGAGAAGACTCAAACCAAACAATATGAATAAAACTTAAACAAGATCATTAAGTTAATTGATTATCAAGCACGTATTTTCTACGTAATATATCGTAACACTCACACGTCCTCTCGTCCTCTATCTCCTAGTTTTTTTTTCACTCAGTTCAAGAAAACTACGCGGACATTCCTAGTACACATTCAGTCACGTCCACTAGAAGCTTAAGTAGTTGTGCAGTATTGTGCACTCTTCTCTCAACCCCTAGTCGAAAGCACACAACTCTTTTATACATTCCTAGCATTGCAGATTCAATTATTTACAATACGCAGTCGCACAAGATTCCCATTCCCGTATCATTATAAAACTAGTGTAATTTTTCAGCGGTTGAAACCCAATCATTGGTAATAAACAATTATAGAAAATTCATATTCTCACGTTGTTGGAAAAATAAAGTAATTTTCTAGCACTCGAAACTCAATCATTCGTAACGAACTACCGTTAAAAATAAAATAATCTAGCATTTGAAACTCAATCACCAGCAATGAAAACTAGCATAAAATCCTAATATCCGCATTCTAGTAAAAGCAAAATAATCCAGTGACCAGACGAATAAACAAGTTTGTAATTTTTTGAAAGTAAATATCCACCTTAAAATATTTTATACTTCGTTTATAGAATTACTAAATCGTGCGATCATCGCTATTTCATACTTTCGTGCTCACAGAAGCAAGAAAAAAAAACGAGCATCACGCTATAGGAAGCGAACGACAATCGAGTTACCCGGTCAGCCGAAAATTCATAAAACTTCTGGTAATCATAGGTGCTTCAGGTTCTCGCGATGAAAATCTACCCTCGTTCCCACAGACTAATAGCGTTCTTAATGAGGGAACTTCGGTGCCTCGGTGCCAGAACAAGGGAGAGGGAGCGAGGAATCACGGGAGCAAGTAAAATTAACCTACAATTTCATGGGGATCCATTCTCGCTGTTCTTCCGGGCTCTCCACGTCGCAACTCATTGCTTTCTCTCGCCACTTCACGCGTATATCGTTCCAATGAAATCGGAGTTTCCACGTGCAAGACGAACAAAAGACAGAGTTTCGTTTCTCGTGCAATTCTGATGCTAATTCCTTCAACCAATAATATTTCCACGATTCTTGAATCCTTTCCTTTATAATCATTCACGTATATTAATTTAATAATGAATTCCTAGATAATAATCCACACTTCCACTCTTCTTATATAAAAAATTTCACTTTAGCTAAATGATACTTTGTTCTATTATTATGATATTCAATTGTTATTATTATACTCGATAGTATGTGACAGTTTGAACGTTTTAGACTTGGTAGAGTTATGAGAAAGTGACATAGACTCTCGGAAGTATATCGCAACGTTATTCACAGAATGAGAACACGCTTGGAGGGCACGATTTGAAAGAAACGTGAGAGAATCGCGAACGATCGAGCACAACGCTAATGTCCGCACGCTGTCGTTACGGAGACTGCAAGCCCGTACCTTAGGTGGTCTCTTAGCGCCGCGGTTCCCCAGCGAAGCTTTCGAAATTCGGAGGACAGACTACGCCGGCGGGACAGTCCAGTTCTGAGACCAGGCTTAACGCTTTGGCAAAGCCAACACGCTCGGAGTGTCACTGTCCTGAGTACGACGTCACGAATTTACTGTTGCATCACGTGTGTTTAGGTAACAAAGCAAAAGAATGTTGCACGAAAGTTCGAATAAAATTTTGTCCATAGGTAATATCCTTATTACATGCCCGTAATAAAAATTACAGTAGGCTCTACGCACGCGATATATAATTTAATAATTATCCATCGTAAATTATACAAATAATTATACCCGCTATAAATTATACAAATTCCATTGACTATGTATTCTGATGGTTTTATACCGACGTATTCGCGATTGGTAATTTTAACAAGATCGTAGGTAAAAAAAGTCAGCTCGCAATGAAAAGCGTTCGTAATCTTAAAAGGTATTTTTGAGATAACTCCAACTCTTTAAAGACTCCTCTTCTGGTTGTCCAAGTATATTCGCATTATTTAGTAGTACCTTCGTATGACTATAAAAATTTGATGCTACGAAGATGGAATGTATAAAACCTAATAAAAAAGATAGAGATGTGTGTCGATACCTTTCGTAGCTACAGTGTAATAAAAATACTGATAGGAAAAATGCTGAGACGAAACGAAGACGAAACGGATCGAAAGGAGGGTGAAAAGGAGAGAAAAGGAGAAGCGTCGGTGATGACGTCACGTTCCGACGCCGTGTGGGCCAATGGTGCAGGAAGGGGGAGGTTGAACGCCTTTCCGTGATGTCATTGACTACGCTGTATACCTGGTGGGGACACACGAAAAGGGGGTACGAACGATGGAAGGAGGAGGGTGGGCGTTTCAGGAACAAGAGAAGGGGTGGAACACAAGCACTGCTATTCTTAGCCGCTTCAAACACCGTCCTCACGCTCCGCACGGTTGCGTAACAACGCGAGAGAGCACTCTCGAGGAGGTTCTCGCGAAATAGCCACATCTGCTGATGGGGGCCGATCAACAACGATATCGATACTCATCCAGTCGATGATTTCTTGGGAGAGAAACCACCGGTTAACAGTCTCGTGGCAATGTTTGTTGATGTTCGATCGAAAGAAGGTTAAAGCTCTTTTTAATCTCAATTGTTTTTCTCGAGAGTGCAAGAATGGCGAAGAAAATCATCCTAATGGGAAGTAAAAAGGTAAGAATGTCAAAGGAAGGAATTCTAGTGGTAAAAGATAATTCGAAGATAATAAGGAAGTAAATTGAACATACTGGGAAAAGATACTGAAAAAAGAAGAAAGCAATTCTATATAATCTTTTATGGAAATGACACAGACACGTCAGAAAAGAATTTTGGTGGTAAAAACTAACGTCAGGGAGGAATTCTATTGTTGTAAAACGATTCAAAATCTCCAAGAAAATATTTCCACGATGAATTTAAATGTAAATCGGAAGAAAGGAAATTTTCTTCTTGCAATTACGTAACAGGTGTCCTCGAAGATCCTGAAATTTCGTGAATCTAAGAATCACAACATACCAGAAATCTTAGAATGGCTTTGAATTTCACGCAGGGTGAAGTTTAAATTTACAAAGTTGTCGATATGAAAATGCCACACGATATATCGTGGAGGGCTACTATATGCATTAGCGTGAGTGTAAAGTTTCCCTAGGCTGACCTTGAGTATCCTGGCTCTACAACCTTGACGGATTCCGAGAGTATGGAAAATTAATCGATCATACGCCGACTTTGAAACTACTCTCACCGCATGGGTTGCACGCGGGTGATTATACCTATGTTTGATTAAAGGATCCTTGATAGCTTCCTTAGTTGGTCTCGTGGAACGTTGCGAGATCTTGGTCACCTAGAATTCGGTCTATAGGCTCCATCGTCCCTCAAACGCTTCCCCAATAAATTGATGGAATTTCGCTCTATATTTGCGTATGAATTGTCCATCTTAAAATTCAAGGAGAATTCATTCGTTATATTTGAATTCTTTGCTTATAAAATTCCTTCGTTCTTCAAGCACTTTGCTAAAACATTATATTATTTATTCGCATCGTGTTATATACATATCTATATTTGAATTATCTACTTCGAAAAATAAGAATACAAAACATCATACTAATTCAATACTATTTCTACTACGTGAAATTCCACGGTGGAGCTATCTTTGGATTATTAATAGGACGATAGAACGTGTGACCCAATCTTAGATCATCTCTAACCCTTTCGGTCTGTAGGTTTAGTTAACTTACTCAGCGTTTACAACTTCCATTTCAAATTATTAACTCGCCAAGCGTTTATAACACGTATTATTAGCCTAAAGCCTTACAGGATTCAGTACGCTGTCGTATCCTAATAAAGTGAAACCATCTAAAATTCCATAACCTGAAATATATTTTTGAACAATTTTTTAATCTTTTCCGAAGCTCTAGCAATCTCTCAACCTTTTCTAGAATCTAAGAAATAATTTATTTCTTCTTTTTTTCTATATGAATCGTTGTGTTACTGGAACCTTCTTAAAGATAAATCCCGTAATAAAACTATCTTTCCAAGAGTGGAAATTGTTCCGAGTCTCAGCTATACAACATTATATTCTCGTAATAGAATATGATGTTTCTTCGAATAGCAGATTATTCCTCGCCATTGGTCTGAAATGAACAATGTCCATGGGAGTAGATGGAACCGGAAGGGACTCCACAGAAACGTCCACAATAGTCAGATAGTCCGGGACAAATACAAAGTGAGAACCATTGCAGGTGCTGTATTACCCCGGACTTCCTTTATATTGAAGAAAGCAATAATATCTAGACATAAATATAATTTTTAAATTGTAACTTTAAATTCTTCTAGTGAAAGTGCAATTTTTATTAAATTGTTGATTCTTGAATTATTATTATTACTGAATTCTCGAAAATACCTCAAAATTGCCAACTTTCTTAGCGATCCCGTGATATGTTGAAATATCTCGATAAACAAATTAACAGTAACCTAAGAGGATAAGTGCTTGGAAATTTAGTTGTATTCCCGTGAAATACGCGTTAACCTTCGTTCAGTTTTCATAGCATAAAACGCTATACGCAGTGCAAGAAGCCAGAGTCAATCGGTGTCGCTACTTGAAGCTTTAATTTAAGACTTCCCCGTGTCATGAAACCGCGTAATAAAAGTTTGACATTTCAGCGCCCGATCTCGATGGCCATTAATTTCCGTCGCATCAATGGAAAGGAAACAGCCAAGGAACATCTTTAATCGGATCGGGTGGAACTTCCTGGTCCCGTAACCTCTGACCTTTCCATTCACGCCACCAGAATACAGCTTTCCAGCCCCATAAAAAAGGCCACGGCGCCAATATAAATCATCTTTCATCGTTTTTATTGTTTGTTATAAAGCGTGTTTACTGTTATTAGCATTACGTTGCAAAAGAAAACTAACTAAAGAAAACTAAACTAATCTAAAGTAACTTTTTAAAGTTGTGAATGTCAATAAAATATTCATCGACTCACTGTTGTTGCGTATTATATAAGTAAAATCGTATCGTTGCATCGAACAGAACGTATTAACGAATCAATACACGTGTAAAGATATTTCGCCGAACAATTTATAGATAGATATAGTTGAAAATCTACTGCTTCCTCGAGAAATGATTATATTTTAACACGATCGAGAGCCTAAATACACAGCGGCAAGTATAGAGAATTGGCTTGGAACAGACAAAGTCTCTCTACCAAATTGGCCCGCACAGAATATTAATCTCAATCCCATTGAGAAATCTGTAGAGGATTTCTAAAACAAAAGGTAAGAGACTCTTATGAATCTCCGCCGACGTTGATTCTTCAATTACGAAAGAGAATTAAAAAGCAGCAGGATGAAACTTATTCCGGCTATTGTCAAAATCTTGTGCAAAGTATGCCAAAACGTATTAAAAAATCTCATTGTTAAAAACATTACGCTAAATTGAATCAATGGATGTTTCTTGTTAGAGATAAACGAAAAAGACATTCGCAACATTAAGAAACTTTTCAAGTCATCTTCGACGATACTATATTAAGAAATTGTTCGTGTCAGCTTTATATGTACAAAATATGTCTGTTACGTCTGTTTGTTGTAATAAAACAATATGTACAAAAGTTACAGTAATTAACTGAATTATGCTCTCTTCGCTGCAACACAGTCAGAAAGATCTACATCATTCTACATCATCATCGTTTACCTCATTACAGAGTCAAAGGGCGACGATGAATATAATCTTCCGATGAGGTTGTGCAAACGATCGATTGACTTTCATAACCTCTTCTGATACTTCTGATACTTCTGACGATCTTTCATCGAGCAAAGTAAGAGAGAACAATGGGTGTTCGTTTCGTCAAACAAGGAAATCCATGACATGTAACGTGCAGATTCAGTGGAAACATGACGTACTATAACAGACCATGCAGAGGTAGCTGCAGGTGGTCGGAGTAGACTACTTTCAGCCTTTCAGCTCTTTCACGCTAGCACCTTTCTTTCGTTTCCCTTTGTGCCACGTCGTACGTAGGCTACGTGTGTATCCTATTTTCGCGTTGCTTTCTCGTTGTTGTATCGCAAAAATTCGAGACATTTCACGTGCCAGTTCTTTGCCAGGTATCATAGAATCGGTAGCTGGGATATATCATAATATATCGATGAGAAAGCACGGAATCAGGTCTACTTTCTTAAACTGGAAATTTCACCTTATATACTTATACAGATCTAACGATCCAAGAATTTGGATACAGGGGACGTGGATATTTAAATAAAAGGAGAATACAATTCTTTTTCAAAGTTAGATTCTTGATATGGACTGAGTGATATAGCAAAATTTTAATAGAAGAACAGAATCAGCTCTATATCTTAAATTTGACAATCTCGCACAACTTTCCGTAAAGCAACGGATATATAAAAAAAGAAGGGGAATAGTTCTTTTTTTATTAGATTTATAATATAAATTTAGAGATGTTTCACGTTCCAGTTTGCTTTGGAAAGGATGATAAATCATCATTTGAAAAATACTGTTGAAAGAAGTAGAGTCCACTTTGCTAAATTGGAAAATTTTCTTCAGTTTACTATGACACGACGGTTGCATAAATCTTGTTACGCTCCAAGATGAAAAACAAGGAACATGGATATTTCTAATTTGAGAAAAGCAATGTTTTTTAAATGAAAATGATGCGGTTAGCTTCACAGCGTACGAAAGTTCGAATCTCAAGTCCGAGGGGACCGAACCATGAGCATTCGGATAGCCTAACAGACTTCGTGCCACGACTATGATAAATTATACAGTAGTGACTATTGATCTCGCCGCGCCTAAGGTCAGACACTACGGCAAAATCGAGTTCCAGCCAACCATCCACCCGCGAATAAATTCAATTTTCCCGCTCTAAATAACGGAACGGTTCTTACAACCTGCGAAGAGACCGGTGCTACGATTGCTGTCCAGAAAATCACGGTCATCAGCCAAATATGTAAATTACTTCTTGTCGATAAAGTCGTCTAGTAAAATCATTCTGAGTCTCGTTCAAAGGAATGAGAGGCTGTCGTTTAAAAACATTTGCAAATAGTCTTGTCATCGAATTACTTAAAGTTTAATTTTTTTAGAAACTTTGGAACACTGTTATTTTTTAAATTATCGATTTTTCTTCTTGATTTCAGTATCTGGAGTAAAATCAAACGCATATTGATTAAAAATCTTCTTGGTCTTTGCGAATATTACTGAAACACGAATAAATGTATATGCAAAATTCTGAAAAAGCGGTATAGTTCCTCCGCACAAAGATAGCAAAGCAAACTTCATCTCTTGCATCTTTCTAAAGTAATTTTTTCTAGACGATCGGTAAGAAAGTAAATTATTCCAAAGTTTCGAGTTGATTATTTTAGTTATCAAACGTAACGCATGAAATATTCCAAGTGCCCTGTAATCGATGGAAAAAAGGGAACTTCAAGCGACAAGTGTCCTTAATCATTATTTAGACGGCGTAAACCGGTAGCATTTCGTGTTCGATCAGCGCACATACAGTCCGAGATACATTCTAGTAAAAGGAATTATTGAACTGATAAAGTTCGCTGAAGAAATGGGTTATAAAACGTGGTATAGCATCGCGGTAATGATTGTTACGAAGTGAGTCAGTAGGGGAGGCGGTTAATAGCACTGACTGAAGTTTCCAGGATTGACGCAAAGTACTTTAAAGGGAACTTTACAGCTGCTCAGCGCGAAGTTAAAGCACGCAGAACCTATCATTGAATTAATATTTCAATACCGCCAACTTTTGTGAGTCGGTATATAATTTCGAAAAATAATTTCCGTCGACTATAATATTTTACCATCTTCTAAGAAGTAACTTTGAAATTCTACGAAATTTCTAAGAAAAGAGATTAATTATACCTGAGATTAAACAGGTCAGATGTTGGATACAATGAACATACGAACTTCTCTTAGGAACTATAGCTCGCGAATTTATAAATCTAGTTGTGCTCTCCGTTCTTCGTTAGATTTTTCACGATAGGTCAGCGCAAGTATCGATTCGTATTTCAGGTAACGAAGAATCGAGAAAATGGTAGAACGTTTCTAATAGAACACTTGGCAAAAGTACAGACCCAAGAAACAATGTCCGTAGAAAGTTAATAGGGTTTGCCAAGACGGGATTAGCCGACACACCGGATAGGAATTCAGGATGTCCGGTATTCCGTTTTCTACGAAGCTTCACCTTGTGGAAATATTGCCAGTTTGCACCTTACGTTCCTGGCTCGTACTCCACAAAATCTCATAACGTCCACGCTCGTGTTCGAGGAAGTATCCGTTACTCGTTTCCTCATTTCCTCGTGTCATCGTAATATCAATATTTATAACCGCTGTAACTAATAATTGCTCTACCCTTCGTCTACTATCCGAATAAAAACGTTTAATTCCACTTGTTTAACTTTGTCAACTATTAATTCCGAAAATATATACCGAGGTGAACTTCCATTCGTGACAGAGTTAGACATTGCTCGGATGGCAAAAGGTTAAGTAAAAATTATTCTTTGTATTGGAATGCTCTAAAATCTGTAACGTCGAATAAATTCCAAGGCCAGCGATCAAATTATTCGCATGAATTATTTACCTTGCACAGCTGATAAATAAAAAATGGCTTTGGTAAATAGAACGAGAAGCATTCATCCCTAGAACGAGGTCTCGTAGCGACATCAAAGGAACTAGCAAATCAGAAGGCTTTCGATCCTTTTGACAAATGAATAAAAATTACGACAAAGTCGATATCGAGGTTTGTATTATACATTCCATCGATGGAACGATGATATGCCAGGAGATATCAAGTTGCAGGGTGTAATTAATTATAAACAAATTGACGAGTGGGATGACTCACCGTCTTTCCTGTAGTAAAGGATCTCGAAATGCTTTTCGACGCCGGCGGCGAGGGCGTCGCGGAGGGCTGCGACCGCATGGGGCGACGTCATTGGCCCATGAAGGAAGTCGCAGATCGCTGGCCTCTGCATCACTTCCGCCCTCGAAAACCCCGTCAGCCGGCAGAAACCGTCCGAGCAATATATTATGTGACATAGCCCCTGTTGAGCGTTGGCCACTAAAAAACTTCGATCTGCAAAGAACAAGAAAGAAATTAATTAACAGATGCTACGGACTAATCGATGTCTGACTGAATTCGCTGGGAGCCGGCCATGAATGATTCGCTTACAAGTATTAATTGTAACGTATATAAGAATAGCAATTGACACCATCCAGTGAGAACATTATTCTTTTTTAATTTAGCTTGTAATATAAATTAAATAATCTTCCGAGAGGCTCAAATATAAATCGCCAATTTTGATGCAGTATTAATTAATTAGGTGCAAGTATATTAGATTTCGTATCATTTAGTATTACTTTCATACACCTAAGAAAATTTGGTACTCTAAAAACGAAATGTGTAGAGTCTGATAAAAAAGAGAGCTTTCTCGGAAAATAAAGACACGTATCGATAATTTCTGTAACCACTGTATATTCATAGAGAAATACGATAAATAAATTACTCTTTAATTACATAGACTTTACACGGAGGCAGTGACATTTGATGTATTTCTTTTTTTTTTTTTTTTTTCTTTTGAGAACGTGAACCAATCTATTACTCGATCTAATATGTTAATAGTATTAATATCTTTATAAATATTATATATGGAAACAGAAGACGAAAATATATTAATTTTGGAGTGGAATGAAAACACGTGGCATCGAAATGGTTTCTCAGAAACGCGAACCACGCTTTTGTGTCGAAAATATCGAATATTTGTTAAGACATGATAGTGGGAGGAATACATAGCACTTTAAAATAAATTCGAGATTGTTGGAATGGGAAAACAACGAGAGAGCCTCGGTCACAGTGAAGTTTCATCGGCTCATTAGAGTGCGTGGTTGGCATGTCTTCCGAGTATGTCCGAAATTAACTTTTCTTGTTAAGAACTGGGAGAAGAGATAGACAGGCTAACGGGAACGAACGATTCCGAATATATGTACATGTATTTATAGGTCGCCGATTCTTCAAAATTAAGAGGCACAGTAGGAGGGAATCGCGTAGGAGAACGTCGGAAAATTCAGCGATTTTCGTTGAAAGGAAACCATAAACATGTAAGAACGCAACGGAGTAAGTTATTATCATGGGTGCTTTCGAAATGCGTCGCGATCTTACGTTTTAATCGTAGGGAGCTTAGTAAAAGTTTTATAGGAAGGAAAACATCTTCGAAGAAGATACAGGTTCTTTATATTATTCTTCCTTTATTTAATCAATGAACACGTTAATTGCCACGAGAATGATATATGTATATCTTCGTATACAAATACACTACACAATAGCGTTTAATTTTTACGAAATACTACATTGTATTTCCGTACAAATCATTCATTTAGTTGACAATTCTTTTAGTCCTTGAAATTTATCTTATTTCGATCGTTCCAAAAAATTTCGTAACAAATAAAAAATCAGAGAAAAATCAAGATTTCGTAATCGAGAAACCTCAGAAACTTCTAGAATCATAAAAAATAAAAACTAATGAAAGTAAGAGATACTATGAGTATTACTATATGATACTGAACGCTTTTCGTGGCATTTTACTGTACCTATTACTGTGTTACCTACAATTTCTGATAATCTCGCGTAATTTTGCCGCGTTATTTCATTATTTAATCCTCGATGGCTTAATAAAGAGACAGCAGTTCGAATAGAATTTGCAAAGCAGGACAAGAAAAGAGCAATAGGAGTATACAGATCGATAGGACGTGCAATGTGCAGTCGGCTTTTTGTTCACGAAGTAACGTCCGCGCTTTATTCCCCGTCGACGTTCCTAATTGTCTCGCATCCCTTAACATTCCGCTGATCCAAAGTATTTACAAGCGGTGTGTATTATTCGAAACAATCGAAATGCAGGGTTTTGGCGATCACGCGCGATATCCGTGCACAGAAACGGAAACAAATTTTACGAGAACCGTTAAAGAAGTAAATTTACCAAGTGTTTTCAACCCTTGAATGTTCAACGAACTGAAGACTCGCGCAGAGAGAGAGAAAAGGACTGCCGCTCTATCGAGCGGCAGCACCTTTCAAGTTTATTTTCCTAAAAATAAGTATCGATTCATGGTACTTCTCTGTAAGCTATAGTGATTCCCATGACTCCAATGGACATTAAAGTGTTCGTGTAAAAATTGAAAAGCAATTTCATCTCATTAGATTTAAAGATTAGACGGTACGATCAACTCGATATTTAAAAATGTAACATTGATAAAGATATTTTAATCGCTCGTTGTCATTTTTGCCAACGATTGTAACAGATTCTTGAAAATTCCTTCTCAGTGATCTGTATATATTTTTCGATAAATCGTATTGCAGACGAAAAATGTGAAAGCGAGCGTGAGAGGCCGCGAGTGCCAGATTTAGCATTGCACGTGCAAATTTACTCGAGAAGAGCCCCTTTGAGGTATACTCGAAAAACGTCCAAAAAGCGTGGCTGAGTTAGAAACGAGGCGAATTAACCGAAGCTTACGACATCCGCAGCAGACAAACTTAATGGTCGGTACGAAAATATTTTATGGTGTACGCTCTAAGACTGATGCCGGATTTAGGACGAAGGTCGCGATGGGTACATGCAGCTTCGCAATTTCGCAATTTCAGAATTCCTGTCTGTGTGTGTTCTTTTGATCTGTACTACGTTTGTTCCATTATAGCTGGTTATTAAATTGAAGACGCCGAGGAAGATGTTCGCGCTTAACCGTTGCAACGGAATAAGTTGAAAGTTAATTCGCCGAAGTTTTGAGGCACGTTAATAAAAAAATGAAAACTCGGACTTGTAATTTATGATAATACAAGGAAATTGATCGATACGAGATTTTGTCAATTTCGTAATTTTATTACCTAAGTACACGATTAATACTAAACTCTGAGAGAGAAGCTGCTTGCTTCTATGAGTTCGTGTTAGATACCGGTGGATTGAAAACTGAAACGGCATTTTTTTATACGAAACTTCCGTTGTTCTCTTTAATAGATCGATTGCTCGGAACATTTTGTCCAACAAAGCGTACAAGTGCAATGTCAACAAAATCAATAATTCGTGACATATTGCAGATTCTTATACGAAGCATCTCACTTTTTAATTTAAACTATCTCACGAATTGGTGATTTCTTTAAATATCGCAATACGTGAATATCTTTTGACGCAGAATGTTCCAAAGAATCGAAACGTACAGAAAGAAATACATACAGTTCCATTTAAAAAAAACGATTTTGACCTTGACGATAACACGTCCTCTACAAATCCTACGAAAGAAGTAATCTCGTCAACTTTCGTTTGAAACATCGTTTCTTCAAACTATTTCGCGTCCCATCCTATGTATTATATATCGTGATAAACTACAATGATTCGCGTAGTCCCAATAAACACAAAGAAATGTGTCTTACAAGGATGAAAAAAAAGAAAGGAAATTCCACAGCGAAAATAAAGAGAAGAGTTGAATTTAGGGTATAGCAACCCCTCGTGGTACAATGGCGGTTCCTAACGATGGTCGAAATTCCCCGTGGCGGGGAAGATTCGAGGGCGCGTGAATTCGAAGGCGACGATTTTCAAGTGCGTCGCAAGAGTACCAGACGTCGTACCAGAATCCAAGAGAAATGTCAGCCTCGAGAACGGTCGAATTGCACCGCGTGCCACGGCTACCATCGGTTCGCCCTCGTCTCGTCCCCGTTCGATGCTTAAGCATTCTGCGAAGGACAATCGCGTTTAATGAAGGAAAATTGAAAATGCGCAGGAACGCGCGGCCCGTGACATTGTTGATCAACGCCAGGGGGAACGTGCCGAATGAAATTATCGCGAATATTACGTGACCATCGGCGGCCCGTTTAAACATCGACGGGCGAAATCATCGGTTCCGGATGCAACGCGGCGCACGTGATCCGACGTCGGCTTATGAATCGAATCGCGTCGACGCACGTGCAGTGGATAAGTGGCGTGATATTTAGGAGCAAATGGCTCGTAGAATCGGACAGACGGATCAAAAGGTAGAGAAAACTTGTGAAATCGATAGATACTAGTAGGAGCAAACGACGGGTATGGATGAATGTTTCGGACAGAGGGATGAAATGTCGCGAGAAATTGAGTGGAAGAATCGAATTGAGGAATATTTCGGCTAGGATAAACATTTCTTGCGATAATGCTGTTTTAGGCATTAAACGGTTGGAGAGCGGCGTATGCTTTCTATCGGTGTTATTTGTTTAACAGTTGAGAATTTAAAGTAGGAAATTAAGCGGACTACCAAAGGGCTACCAAAAATGAGAAAAATCTTTATAACATCGCTTTCGCTAGTATCAATGACCCAGATATCGAAAATATGAAAAATTTGCCATATTTTCAAGCGTTATTTTATTTGTTTAACGTGTAGCTCGGAATTTAAAGCGAGCGCGTACGGTTTAAAGAGAACATGTATGATGTAAAACGCGCGTTAAATGTTTTACTTTTCCAAAGCGAAACAACCGCGTATTTTGTGACACGGGGCAAGATTAAAACTCTGGTTCCATAGTGCCAAAGAAGTAAATTAACCTATCCCGTTAACATATAAATTCCTGCGTTTCATTTCCATTTTCTCGTACAGTCTCCGCTACTACCGTTCCTCAGGTATTAATTTCGCACCATGATAATTCGACTAAAGTACAGACAATTATGAAAACTCGCGTAAGAATTGATTATCTAAAAGAGCAGCGAATAAAAGCTGTTTGCTATTGCCTGTTAAATAATAGCGTGGTTAAAGCATCCTTCGTCTGTCGTTAAATATTTGCCACGAATGATGTTGATTCGATGTATAAACGTGACAATGTTTATAAATGTCTTTGCATTCGATTATACGACTTTTAATTTATTTATCGTATCAGAAAATCTCGTTAATTCTCGCACGAGACAATTTCATCGGAATGTTTAACAAACATATTCGTAGAAATAATTAAAACGTTAAGACAACGATATTTGCACTTTCCGTTTAGAAGAGAATCAATATCGTTTCGTTCTGTGATTCTGATTGATCGATAGTAATTACTGGCTAATAGTGAGCGGTGTTGGAAGTGGCAGCTTCGCGTACAGTAGTTTAACCATGATTAATACTCCTTTTCACTATACCGTCCGCAATCAGACTAGCAACAAAGCGTACCTCGACCACAAAGATTAATCGTCGATCACTTTTTGGTGCTTTTATATTTGTTAGGAAATCAACGCAAAAATCAATCAATGGCAATCGCGAGGGAGAATTTTTTCCATTTTTGACGTTGCACGATCATCGTAACAATTAGTATTCTGGTCTTCTATCTGGTCTATCTATCTTTTGCCTAATATTCCGATGCAGCGATCGAGCTTTGGAGTTTTTCAATTTCAAACGTTCGAAAGTTTTGAATTTTGGAAGTCTGAAACTTTGGAATTTTCAAATTTCCAAACTTTGAAACTATGAAACTTTGGAATTTTAGAACCTTAGGAGAACTCTAGAAGTGCAGAATTTTTATGTGTCTAAATGTTCAAATTTTTCAGTAGCCGAAGATTCTCGAACTTCAGAACTGTACGGCATTAAGACAGTTAAATTTAAAAATTCCACAAATTGTATTCGCTGATTCTCGGTTTGTGGAAACATTCAAACTTCTAGCGAAGATTCACGATCGCCGGCGAAGCGCCGTTTTTTTCCAAAATTTCCTCGTCTATTCGAGAAAATATCGACGGTTTCCTGGAAATCTCATTTTCCGTGGGTTTGGAATTCCGCTGGCCCAGGGCTATCCGGGAATGTATCACGACATGATCAAAGGAATTTTCAAACGGAATCGCGAACTCGTTTTAGAAGGCTGTACAATCTAACCGCACGATTACGCGGCGTGAAACCCTACGAGAAAACAAGTACGAATCGTGGGTAGACTAGGGACAAGCGAGACGCGTGGGTTCTTTTTACGAATCTCATTTGCTGTGGCGAGTTTATCGGCCGAACTAGAAATAGATTTTGCCGAGTTCGCAGCTGAGACAGGCTCGCAGGGCTGGGCCCTTTGCCAAGGATGTCACTTAGCCGCGAGAACTACTTTGCTATCCGTTTGTTCCAAAATACTGACCGCCTCGGCTCTCTTATCTTTTCGAGTCGCTAAACTGATCACGGTCCTCAATTTCTTCTGTTTCGTGAACATAGGTATACAAGCGTTTTCAAGAACCGGGGACAAATGCTTGCGATCATTTGCGAGATAAAGCTTGTAGAGTAAAGGATAAGTGAAAGTGCTAATCGAGAGTTTCCGAAAATGGTATAGTTACATGCGAACTATGCAAGTGTATCAGATTACGTGAAATTTGTGTCAATGATTGGGGTATTCCATAATTTACACGCAAAAAGGACGAACCTAAGTTGAAGAAGATTTAGAAGTGATACTTATCGATGAGCTTGTAGAATATTTCTGACCAATCGATTCTTAACTCTTCCGCTGTAATCTAAACTAGAGGAGAAACTAAATCTGGAAAAAGGGTGAAACGAATACTTTTGGATTAAAGTCTATTTGTTTTACAAAGAGAAAGTAACAGTGAAAAATTATGAATTTTTACGAAAGGATGCAATCATCGTGAATGTTGAAAGTATGCCAAACTCGAACATGAAACATCGATTTAAATCTAAAAAAAAAATTAATGTTAATGTGAAAAAGTTTCAGGAGAACGTCATTGTGCAGATGTCTGAAAATTTCCTTTTAATCTTCCCCGTTAAAGTTACGGCGCGAAGCATAAATGCGATTTTCTCAATAGAATGTTCTTAACGAGCGCTATCTTAATTTCTAGCGAAATTTCTATAAAATCGTAGAGCACAAACTGGCACCGTGTACCAATTCTATCGTAACAAACGACATTTCACGTTTACATAGCCACTCGGTCGGTTATAAATATACGGAATTGGAACTTACTGCGAGTTTTGTTTCCGCCACGACAATACGAGGATTTAGAGTTGCGGTAAACGCCATATGACGCATGTTAAATTATCCAATCTGACAACTATAAATCAATGTTTCGTATTTATGGATAGAAAAGCGGCGTTATTCTTATCTCCACGGGGTCGCCTTTAATGTCCCTCCACGTTACATTATTTATTATTAAATCGATTTATTATTTATCGCCCTTTTAAACGCGTTACTTCCTTTTAACAAATTAATACATTTCAATCGAGATATATTACTCGAAGTATCGCAACAATTTATCGTTGAACGTTCTTTTTATGCAGTCTAACATGTGCGTGGTGATCCATGAAAATATTTGAATATTTATTATGACAGTTTTTTCTGGATTTCGTTAAAAAACATTTATTTTACCTGCAATTTCTCTATAAAATATTCTTTCTCCTTTATAAAACGCACCTTACGAGGCGAACGAGTTACGCGAATCATTCTATACAATTGTAATATCCGTAATTCGCCACTGTACACAATACAAAATGTAACGAATTGCCATACATTTTAGAATTCCTCTTAAATTTTACCGATACAACCACGATGCTTAATATCTGAGGAAACTCGTAAGAAAATTGCAAAATGTCTCATACAAGCCACAGAAAGCGCTCAGAAACGGTGAAGGTTAAGTAGGCGAAAGTTCGCGAAGAAGCGGAGAAAACACGTAGCTTTCTTCGGTAGTGATACGTAACAAGCTAACAAAGCAAACTTCCAAGAGGTTCCACGATCGCCGCCGTTGATCGTCTGTTAATTCGTGGCTGCATTCAACAGAACGGATTACAGTTTGCATATGGCCGATCCACGGCATCGATACACTTCGCGATGATTCTCGATTTATCTCGTTGAACCGTCCTTGAACGATAAAGCCGAGTCGGCCGATTCGTCTTATAGCCGAAAACCCGAAAATACGATGTAGTCACGCTAGCCCACAAGCAAATGTTGTGACAAGCTGGAGCGACCTTGTCGCCGCGTTAAAGTTAAATCCGCTCACGCGGTTCGATTTAAACATCCTATATATAAGCATAGAACTGTCCCGTGATCCGTCTGTGACCCAGGTCGAACAGGTTTTCTCTTCGGCCACGACAGAACGAGGAGGATAAGGGAAAGGAAAAGGAAAAAAGGCGGAAGACCGCCTGCAACCTGTCGATATTGTGCTAGAACCAGGCAAGTTGAATTACAATGTCGTTCGAGAGGAAGGTTGACGTGTCTGTATGTCGTTCCAGGCTAATTTCGAGAGTGTGTATATCTCAACATGATCCCTCTGAGATTTTTATTTAAAGCTTTCTTCGTGTTTGCCAACCTGGTTTCGATATTTCGCTGCTCAAACGTGTTTTAATGAAAATTCAGTTCGCAAAATAAGGTGAAAGCGTGCGAGAATGACGAAACCTTGAAAACGAACCCTTGCAACGTTAATAAACTAATTAATAATGTTAGTAGACTGTACATAAACATTTATGCAAATTGCTTACAGACGCATCAACCGCTATTTTCGTTTATTAACGACTCGTCGTCGGTAGAGCTTGCAGGTTGAATTTTATAATTGTAGCAATTCTAAAGTCTGATTAAAACGTACATTAATGACGCTAACTAACAACGCTAGTTCAATTATATAAAACGTCCTTGCTCCCAATTCGTTATAAATCTTCTCGTTACGTTGAATTCACATTGAGCTTTATAATTTTGTATCGCTTCGCCAAAATGTTTACTACTACAAGCTGGTAACTTGTCAAATTTCACCAATAATTTTCTCTCACTCGTATGAAACGACTGTCTCCTTAACTTGTTGTAAATCTTTTCAAGCTGAAATATGTCTCAATGATTTTTGCGGCGAGAAACAAGGTCGAAGCTTGTAAGAGAGATGGGGCCTTAAATATACGATTGCCTGCGGAACGAATATCGCACGACCAAGCGGAAAATCTGCGTCGATATTTTGTTTACGTTAGCGAGGGCGCGCGTAACGTGGCGGTGTACACCGCTTGGAAATCAGGAAAGTGGAACGAGGCATTGAATTATGAGGCTGGAATCGTCGTCGAGAAAGTGAATGGGAATTTGGTAACTTTCCTTCCGCGCTGCTTTCTTTTTTGCTCTCGCGGCCCTCCCGCCGACGTTAGTCATCGTTTCTGCACGGTTTCTTTAAACCGATGTCCACCGGGGATTCCGGTGAGGTATGCAGCAGACCTTCCGTGCCAAGAACGCACTTGCGCCTCGTGTCGCCGAAGAAAATAGAAGTTCCGCGAAAGAACGACAATCTAAGATTTTGCGGCTCGTAACTCAACGCATTGGAATATTTCGAGGCACTGCGTCATGGTGGATGAAACCGACAACTGCTCTCGAAACCATAAATCTTATTAGGAGCATGAGACAAAGAGATCTACCAAGTCTAAAAATAATCGCGTTTGATTCCTTAAGGACTGGCTTATCGAAGTTTATCTATTCAATGTTATCATATGATGTATACAGATATCGATTATGAGATTAACGCGAAAAAAGACAGATTGCATGCACGCATGAAAACTGAGGAAACTAAATAAGAGAATTAAATAAGAAATTCTTATATTGAAACGTGCAAGGAAATACTACAGAAAGGAGGAATATCCACGTTCGATAAGCAACAACACAATGCATGTTTTTCAAGTATCAAGAATCAACGTTGGGCTAGTACAATTAGTTTCATTTGCAATCTCTTTCTCGGATAATTTAAATGGTGAATTCTTGTGTACGTTTTCTAACATCGTAGTTATTAAAAAAGAATCTCAAGTAATTTTTTTTCTAAATGATAGAAATTTCCCTTGTGTCTGTAATTTGCTGCAGGCTTCCATAAAGTATCTATTAGTCTGAAGCAATTTGTATGCCTCGATAAAACAATATCTGAATCGCTATACCTAGGCTTAACGATAATATTGCATTCGCCAATTTTTGCCAGTTATTTCACTGCTCGCGGTGGTCGTTTAAAAGTTTAACCAGCGTGGCTGATGAGTATTTCGAGTCGAAAGGAAAATTAGATCGGTATCTCGTTTCTAGGATAACACGCGGATTATACACGGAAGATAGATTTCCATACCTTGAAAATCGGATTAGATTTTGGTCGAAATTATTGAATTCTCAGGCTCCTCGATACTGGGGCGTAATCGAACGAAGGTCTCTGGGAAATTTCAAGCTCGATCGTGGTTTATTTTCATCGCATGGATTCGCGCTATCGAATTCGAAGGTATTATTCTTCGATGGCAAATTCTCGCATTAAGAAAAGCAATCATATCGGCGATTGTTGAACGAAACCCCGTGTGAAATCACGGTCTACGTCTAATTTTGGTCGAAACGACGCAATTAAACGGCTATTTGAACGCGACGTTGCAGATCCACCGACGAGTGAATCGTGAAAATGAAGGGAGATATCTTCAAAGAAGCCGCGAATCGACTGCACAGCATCGAGCAAATGAAAAACAATAAACCGCACAGCTGGACGTTCAAAGAACACCCTAGGGGCGAAAATTGCGCGTCGCTTGCACCAGCCGTGATAATTATTTCCATAAGCGTTCTAGAAAGGCTTGCGCTGAAAATTACAAGACACCGACTGACTAAACTAGCATCTCCTTCTTCTTCCTTCTACCTTCTTTAAATCGAAAGAATAATATGAAAGACGTCTTAAGTTCGTCGTAAGCAGGAAAATGAAAAGCAGGAAACATCTTAAGAAAATCTTCATAAGGCTACGAAATTAACAATGAAATTTAACGTAGATACTAAAAAAAATTGTACAGGAAGTTACGAAAGAATAATTCGTTGTAGCTACACTTTTCTCTTTTCTAAATTACAGGGATAATATGGAAGATGTTTTCAGAAGATTTCCATAAGACTGTAAAATCATTGGGTAAATCGTTAAAATTATTTTCACAGACATTGGAGAATCGCTCGAACTGAAGATTGCAAAACGCGTCAATTAGTCAAAGCAAGCTATTCTCTTTGTTTTCGTAATCGAAAGGATAATACGAAAGGCGTTTTAAGACAAACCTCGCAAGGCTATTGATAGAATGCGCCATTGAGCAAGTGTTAACGATCTGTCGCGAAAAAGTAACCCACCCAGACGACGCGAATATTCCAAGAGCTATAAACAATTTTCCGAGTAACGTAGGAATGTCCGAAACGATCCCCTTCCAGCGAAATATCACACGTATTTATAACACTAATTTGAATGGTGCCTAGGCCAGTACTCAATTTCGAAAGATATTTCAGCGACACATGTGGTCTACGTTAAATCACAGATGCCACGCGTCGTGGACGCGTGTTTTGCACGCGACACGAACGAATGAAGATTTCCGCGAAAATTCCGGCATCATTCGATTCGTGTTCGATTCATGTACGATTCGATCAACAACGACGATGAAAAATAACCTCTTCATATATATGGCGTCGCATCAATTTCTAGGAACTGTCTCGCGAACGAATCGAAACGTGTTACAGATCGAAAATTCGCGAATCGTGTCGACGAGAAGAAACATCGCAAAGCTAATGATCTCTGCTTTCCTTCCCGCGAAACACCGTGAAAAACAAATAATCCATCCATCACGTAGTAATACGTCATTATTTGGTTCTCATGAAGAGCCAAGAACTCGTCCAAGTATCTCGTACGACTTAACACTTACCATAGACAACTTTTATGTGTATATTCTACGCGTCGCATAAAACATTTGGAAATTTCATTAGAACTTTAACGAGACACGACTATTACGATCATATTGGCAATATTTGGGACCAATCGGAAAAACTTTGTACGCAAATGGGTTAACTGGGAACAACGTTCGAGTCTATTTTCACTTATTTCGCGAGTATCGCGTCGCAATTTTGCAATTGCAAATGGAATTGTTCGTGACGTTCGAATCGCGTGTCGAGAGATTCGTTCCAAAGGAAATGACCATCATCTCGAAGCTTTATGGGAAATTTCCGAAAGGTATCGAGGTTGGGGCGATGACTTTTTTATCAGGAAAACTACGCTAAACGATCCTTATTGAGTTCATGGTTGCGAATGATTAATATACTCGTGCCTCCTAATATCATATTACTATAATATAGTCATGTAAGTCAATTGTTATGTACTATACAACATATATTATTACTTATTATTATACATCGTTCTATATATTGTCTATTAATTAATTATCTATCGTTAAAGAATCGAGAGATGCAATAAGAGTTATTAAATTCCTTCGTGACGTTTCACGTTCCGTTTTCAGTCTATTTGACAGAACACATGTACACATGCTCCGCGTCGCTAATTAATAATGCGTACTCTGTACCACCAAGTATGAAAATTATTTATAAACTAAATTATTTATAATATTTTCGACATTTGACTAAAATTTGTGAAATTCTCTGACATTTATTGGGTCCGCTTTCCGATTCGCCTTCGTTTTATTTTCGACGATGGCTTCTTACGTTCTGATTACGGGATCCTCCGTAATGTCGTGAAACTTCCGGTTTGCCGTTCTAACTCGCCGAGAAAGAATTTTAAGTGATCCGTCTTATGAAAATATTTACTCGGAAACCACGGGCTTAATTAGCCCCGAGATGTACTAGAGCGTGCTTTTGTTTGCATAGGCGACTGGGTAAGGGTATGCATTTCGTTAAAAGTTAACGAGACCCAGCCAAAAAGAATCGACCGTGAGGGCATACGAAAAATGCAAAGGTTGCTACTTTGTTCCTTAATTATTTCTAGGTCCTTCTTCTATACACTTTCCACATTTTTGTAGGTATTACGAAAACATTCTTCTTGCCACACGAAACGACTATGATAATTGGGAAATAAGTAAAGAAGATACGCTTTGAAAATTCAACGACCAAGTACGCTTGAAAGATTGAATATATTAAAAGCGATTAACTTGGATGTTCCCGAATTGTGTCGTGCCTCTTTCTCGCGTCGCGATTTCACCACCATCGTGATTAATTAATTAACTTTAGAGGTTGCTTTCACCCCTATAAACCTTACATTTACCGGAAGAACGAATGGTTTCGTTATTGGTTCGCTTAACCTCGGTTTCATCGCTTAAACCGTCCTTCCACGGTTTCGAATGTTTCTCCATTTTCAAACTGTCCAAATTCCCTTGTCAAACACCTGTATTAATCTCTGCCTAACGCTTTCCGTATCTATCAATACCAGAGTATGCGCGGAAACGCATCCAATCGAATCTAGGCACAATCGTCTCTGCTGCAAATTAGATTTCACCCCTCATACATAATCTAGCCCAAGCTCGCGCCCCTACGTTCCTTCATCCACGCCCTGACGCTCGAGAATTGGATCGTTCTAAAACTCGAAGGTATTCTTGCGACAAAATTAAAAGTGCATACGGTTGCAGCGGTAAATTGAAACTAAGTAACGAATCGTGTATTCGGCTGGTGCATTTCACACAAGAAGCGTTACACGAACACAGTTGCCGGCAACGGACGCGACGTATTCGCTGATAAGGTGCTCGATGACGTGAAATTATTCATAATCGCGGCCCCGACAGCGAATCCGGAATAATGCATTCGACGCAATGGTAATTATAGCAATCGGTTGGATTGGCAACCGACTTGATGAACCCGTCCATTAACGTCCATAGCATCCGCGATGCCTTCCCTTTGTCCATCGCGGTGAAAAAAAGCTGAGAGCTCGTGGAGAACCGCGGAGAATTTTAAATATCCATGCTGGCAACAGCCCAAAGCTTCTGGACGAATTTATCGCGCGGCAGCACACGTATTCTCGTTATTATGTACAGGTATGGCGCTCGTAAACGACAGGAAAGAGCAGCGGAAAAATAAAAAGAAGAGGAAGGAAACACGGAAACGCGTGCATTCTGTTGTTGACTAGCCGGAATTTCCGCTATCTTCTTCATGGAGGCTGGAATTGTTTGTCGTGAAAGACTAAAAGGCCGATTCAAGGCGACTCCAATGTTTAAATCGCGTTTATAGGAAGAGGAAGAAAAGTAGATTTCGTATTGAGAAGCGTAGGTGTTTATTAATACGAGTGTTAGCTGACTAGGAGTTGTTGGCTGTCTCCAGGACTAATTATTCCAGCAGCAAAAATACAAATTTCTTTTTTAAGAGTCAAAATTTCTTGGGTATATTAACTGTTTTATTAACAAATTCTTGATACTTTTCTTTCGTTCTCCCTTGAATCCAAATAAGAACAGTATTTGTTCGATTGTTTCATTGTTTAATAGATGTTTGTAACAAAGACGCCACGAACTTTTCGAACAACCTCGTATTCAACTCCAAATGCCAAATGAAAGAACAAGTTTGGTAAGATGCGATTAATTGATAACGCATTCTTCGTCCGTAATCTTCGTATTAATTTAAACATTCGCCAGAACGAACGTAAAATCGATTTCAAAGACGAGGAAACAGGAGAACTACTTTCGTCCGCAAGGTTGTTTTATCACGCGACTAAGTTCTGGAATTCACCAAAAATTTAGTTTGAAAGTTCGAGACGACGTTTGGCGCCAAAGCGGTAGGAATTTCGAGGAAATCTGTCTCAGCTTGTCGACGTCAGCTGGCGTTTCCCTTTCGCGATTAACGGAGTCGAAAAGCGGATTATCACGAGGAAAAGCCAGCAAGCGTACAAATTCATAAATTCCAATGGAATCGGTGATTCATCGAGCAGGCGATGTACCATGGTCGAATAGATTCAGACCTTGAAAAGCTCTCTGACCCACTTTTCTCTTCGCTCCTCCCCAAAAATTGAGAGAGAGAGAGGGAGAGAAAAAACACGTTTCTATGTCACAAAGCTTGGACAGTTCTTTTTAAGATCGTAGATTTTTATTTGGTCAAGATTAGAGGGATTGTTGAAACAAGGTTGCGCGTTCACTTTACTGTTGTTCTATGGACTATTCAGTATCTCATACGTGTATAATTTTCTTTCTTTTTTTTTTTTTTTTTTTACTAAAGAATTTCTTTTGTCGATAAATAAATAAACAAGGAGAAGGTCCACTTTTCAATGATTTGAATAAACCAAGAGAACAGTAATCGATCAAAATCGTATCACTATTTAGAAATGTGCTATAAATATACATATAGTGAAACTTTCGTAGTAATAAATTTCTTCTCCTTCGAGTATGAAACTTTCAACCTTTCTTTCAACAAATACGATATAAGTTTAATAGCTATACCTTTGGCTGCTATATAACTTCGTCAACTATATCTTTGTTTCTTATATATCTGCCTAACGTGCTCTTTCCACTTTTTCCTATTTTATGTTGGAATATTTCTTTCCAGCCATAAAGTGACATTACAATAAAGAAACCAACGAAAATGTAATTATCGCGCCCCATGATCTTTATGTGCTTATTTCATTAGGCAATTCAGGTTCGCTGCTTAAGACAACTCCAATAAACACGATTTATAAAATTCATACTCTGTTTCCGTATAAATAAAATTACATTTGTGGTTGCGATACGTATAAAGCTTCTCCGTTTCTCTCGTGACAATTTTGTCAACCGTTGGATCGTCATTACAGGGTACGGAAAATAAAATGATTTCAAGATAAAGACGAAATTTATAAGCAACAATGGCGGTATCGGCTTTCCGCCCTCAAGTACAATTTAAACCCAGCCACAGCCCTAATTGTCGACTTTTAATAGTTTCATACACGAAAACGAACCGTGCCAGGTTCCTGGTGTCACATTTTCGACCTAGTCGTATACGCGTGTACAGAATCCAGGGTGTGCTTGACGAACAGCCTGACCTTGACACGAATAAACCACTGAACATGATTGATAACACGATTATTCGTAATAGTAATTTACCGAATTAAGTATATCTGCGACTACCGGTATGTCATTTGTTGACAATGGACGTGTTTTAATGGGATCTCGTGATCGTTTGAACTTTCTGCTTTTCGTGAAACCATCAACTTTTATTATTGAACGATATATTATCTTAAACTTACACGGGGGTTAGATGGAAATTCCTATTACGCAGTGAAATGTTTTCTGATAAAAATTAGAGGCTTTGAAGAGGAATGGTACAAACGATAAAACATTTAATTTAGGAAAACCGTGACTAGAGTTACAAAAGGATTTATATTTCGTTAAATAATATGTGGTTCGTTTCTTTGCACGACTATGCACTTCATGTAACTCTACTTTCTCCGAAAACTATTCCTTTAGCAACAAGCTTCTTCAAGTAGTTATTAAACTCTTAGTATAATATTTATACCATTCAATTTTTCACCATTGCAAAAATCGAGTAAAAATAAGAAGAAATAACGATATATATTCTACTATATTGCAGGAATAAAACGAATTAAACTGAATATTCTAACTAGCATCCCATACCTCGTTCAAAAACGAAACTTTCCTAGAAACATTTATCCTGAACTTGTTTAAATATTTAGCTAAAATTCGTGACAAGTGATTCTCTCCTAATCTTGTCACGTGCAATGCATACTATATCCATCATCGAAAGAACTACGAATTTTTCGAACAACCTAATATTTTCAGGGATAGGAGATATTAACGCGTGGAGAAGAAAAATCCAGAGGTGGATCGTTATTCGTCTAAGGAAGTACTGTGCGTTATAGATGCTTCATCGATCGCGCAGTCATCGTGGTTAGGAATTATTTAACGTTTTCAAGGGCTACTACTCTACGATCTGTCAGTGTTTGCGTGTAAGATATATTGTCCTCCGATGTCGTATTCGATTACGATACAAGAAGACAGTTGAAGAGTATCGAAAAGATGGCTTGTTGGTGAATAAGGAGCGCGGAGATAGGGTGAAAGGAGGAAAAATGAGCGAAACGCGGTTGGATGTACGTGCTATAGAGAGGACGTCAGATTAGAAGCCAAGGCTTGACGGGCAGCAATGCCACCGGGACAAAAGCCCACCCTGAAGGGGCTGGCATACATATTTTTTATTATATAAATTGGCGTTACAGAGGTTTCCCAAGAATTTATCGCGTTAATGCCTATTACCGCCCGCCCTTCCGTACGACAGCCGCGGCTTTTGTTAACGAGCGATGATACGCGACCTCATCGACTTACTTTGCTAGCCGAATTCTTATCAAATTTCCTCGGTAAAATTGCGCAACGAATGTGATATAAAAAAAATAGAATGGCACAAAGAGATACACATTGTGGATGTTTACGTAGATAAATTTGTATTTTGTGAAATAAAATTAGAGTATCTAAGCAGAGATTTGTTTCACTTAATGAACGTTATGACGCGTATTATACTTTCAATATTTCCTATATAGCGATTCTAAAAAGTATTTGCACGTATGCCAATTTTTTCAATGAAACGTAGGTGAAACTTTATTGAGTTTACATAAATATCTCCGATGTAGCGAAAGGATACAAATTAAGCGTATTGAATTTTTTTTTAGAATTACAGGCTGAATTTTTATTTATTTCGCACCCTTTGCCAGGGGGAGAAAATATTTCGCTGAAAGCCGCATCGTTCGGCGCAAGCCTTCCAGATCTTTTGTGCAAAGGATTAAAGACTCTTTCGAGCACTTAATCCGCACGAGCTCAACTATGAAAGCACGTTTAGTGTTGGGTCGTATATCAACGACTGATCGTGAAGAAAATTACTTATATCTTCCACGTTACTGACACGAAATTCAACAGTATGTTTTAAAGGAAATCAACTAGAAGATAATTCATTTTATATGCGTGTTGGGAAGACTAAGAGATATTAAACAATAAACCAAGCAGTGACTGATCATAAAGTGTAATCGGTATAAAATTATCAGCATTAAAGTACAATCAAGATAATCGTGTACTAAAATGGGATTTATTAATATTAATGGGCTAGAACTCCATATCGCATTCTAAATGAAATTTAATAGAATTTTTTTAGAAGCTATTATCTTACGATAAGGCGACGAAGGTTTATAAAAATCTCTAGATAAAATTCTGGAATTTCAACGAAGACTTCCGAGACAACTAATCTTGCGGCAAGGCTAGTACGAGTAAACAAGGAGAAGACGAAAGAAAACACGCGCTCCAGTTCGTTTTACCGCGATCAATCGCACGTCTCAAAAACCTGTCGGTTTCCTCTAGCTTTGCTTTTCCTTGCAAGGACTTTAGGCATGCCTCGAGTGATATTGCCAGTGACATGCATTGTCCCAGTGTGAAACAGAACTACCCCTTTCTTCCATTTAACCGATTCCACCCCCTATTCTATCCCCTGCCATAAAACCTCGCCTTCCGCCGAGATGTTCTAAATAATATTGAAAACGGAGTTCTGGCTCGATGCCTACTCGTTCCATATCAGGTGGAGCAGTTCTAAAAACTTCGATTATATCGAGCCAGCTAGAACGACAACCCTCGAGCTGTTAACTTTATTTCAATCTTCCGCGAGAAGGGAAGTTGCGCCTCTCTTAAGAAAGACTTTCATTAAACTTTATACGACCACGAATATTACGAAGGAGAGGCGTACTTATTCAAGGCAAATGTTGGGAATTGATGTTCGCTTTTTTATCACGTTCGTTATTCCTACATTCTCGTTTTAGTTTCTTTTTTTCCTCTCTCTCTCTCTCTCTCTCTCTCTCTCTCTCTCTCTCTCTCTCTCTCTCTCTCTCGATCTGATCGATACGACGAATGATAATGAAAACGGATGACAAACCGTGAAATTGGTTATCTAATTTTAATGAAAATTTTCCACTGTACAATTGCTCGCTATCGACGTTTAATCGAGATATAAATGGCACGTGATAAATTATTCGAGGCTTATGATTTCGTGTAATTGCGTCCCTGCTAAAATTCCCGATAAAGAATAAGCGATTGTATTTTCAACGTCAACGAAGACAGAACTGCAGATGTCTCAATTAAAATGGATGAAATTGCTTTAAAAATAATAAAAAAAAAAAAAAAAAAAAAAAAAAAAAAAAAAAAAAAAAAAAAAAAAAAAAAAAAAAAAAAAAAAAAAAAAAAAATAGTACGAAATAATGTTTTTAATTCATCGAAATATGTCGATCGACGAATGTAAATATTTTCCAATCTTTCACGCCGAATTCGAGAAATCATTACGGAAAGTACAAATTACTTCGGAAGAATGGATTAACATTGCTCGATTCGAGTGTTTTCTTCTCGTATGATGTTACCCAGGCTCACCGTGAGTATCGAACTTCCTGATGATAGTTTCGATGATCGTTGTCCTGGGCGCCACGTGACCTCGTCTAACAGGCATCGCAGGAATATTCCCAGGTACCTGGGCCGACGAGACGTTTGGCGTTCGATCGAAGGCTCGTTAAGCCTGCTTTTAATAATTAACGTGTAACACTACAGCACTGAAAAAACACTCGCAGCATGCGTACAAGCACGGTAGAAAAAAGCACAGCACGAGTTGAGCATAATGATCGTCGAGGATAAAGAGAAGCACCAGCTAATATCGGCGATGTCCGTCACAATTCGTTCCCAGTGTGTAAACCCTGTTTTGTTTCCCCTAAAGATCGACTAGAGAAGAGAATGAGAAGAAAACGAAGGGGAAGATTCGTTGCTAGTCGGACGACGAATTGATGTTCGTTTTTCTTTTCTGTTTCTAGACTGCTTCACGTAGATACAAAAAATGAGAGGAGATAGCGAACGAAGAAAAGTGGCCACAAAGTATAATATCAGTTCCACTTAACGGTGACGCGTGTGCCTTTGCCTTTTACTTCGAGGAACACCCCTCTATTACGCTAAATTACTTTTTCGTCTTCCGCGAGAGTATCGTTGTTTCTTGGTGTTGTTGTTGTTGTACAAAATTCGCATACGAAGCTGCGTGGACAGAGTCGATACGTTCGCCTTACGAGAAGGCTGGATGTCTTCGTTTGACTTCCTTTTTGGACCCAATACTCGTCTACCTAGATTTATCTAAAGATCGAAACAGGCTGTAGCAAGTGACATATGGTTCATCCAAGCTCCTCTCAGTTGATCCAAGGACACAAGAGAAGGTCGAGCCTAAATGTCTCGACGTGCGTGACACGAGGTTCCGCTGTGTATACCTCGGATGTCTGCCCTGGCTCAAGACGTACAATCCACGCGAGAGAACATCTATTTATAGTTGATATAGCACGCGCCACACGAATGGTGTTCCCACGAATTCCAGAACAGGGCACCAGGAATCTGGAAAACGTCGCGTCGTTAATGATCTAAGACGATTTCGTTCTGCGTTTGTGCACGAGAATTCCCTCTCTTTCTTCACCGATGATCCGATCCACGTTTCCCCTTGGTTCCTCGAATCGCGCTAATTTTTCCTAATTAATTTCTCTTTCTAAACTTCTCTTCGTTTCTCCTTTGTTCTTTCGTTTAGCTAATCTAGAATTGCTTTCTAAGACAGCCAAAGGACAACGTGTCGCGAGTACCTCGACACTCGGTTGTCTTTGAAGAAATCGGAAAGCTGTCCGAGCAACGTTGGCTCGTACGATCGCACCTTCTCGGCGGCAGATTCTCCGTTGAAAATTCGGAGAAGCTTCGACCTCGTCGGCTCGAAGTCAAACTTCTCTACATCCGGAGGAATGAACAGTAGACGTCTCGGAGAAGCGCATTGTGCGGACATTTCCACAAAGTGTTGTTGAGTGAGTATCTCGGGAAATGTTCTCTGGATGTGCTGTGCGTCTCCACGACGATAGACGTCGATCCCACGAGTTCAATGGTGCAATGCCATTGACGAATGCTCGAATTTCGCGAACGCTGACACCTGTTCCACGATGGTTGCGGAAACGCGAAGCGGGTGAAACGAAAGAATCGCGGATATCATGGCTGTACGCGTACGTGTATATCTAGGAAAGAAGCGAAAGGAGCAAGGATTAATCGTAACGAGAAGGGAAAACGAACGGTCGAGATGACAACGAGAAAGGCACGTGGTGGATTTGTAGTTGCGTTTAATACGAAAATGCCAAAGCGCGGGTCTCCACTTTGATTCACTACGATCGTTGCTCACGATTACACGTTGCAACGTAGTACACTCCCCTAAATCGAATGACTCGGTTCGTGGGGGTCAGGCTGTTGTGCATTTCAGTTCGATCTCAGGGACAGTTATTTTTATACTTCTTCTTCATTCTCCGCAACAATAAACAGGCGGATCGTACGAGTGCCTCTTACGATTTCTCCCGATATTTCTCGAAATACTCATCGGCTCTTGTAACCTGTTGGCGACGGCCACTGACACTACCCACCGAAACCACTATTTCTTTCATCGATTCTTTCTAACGTACTCCTTTCCTTCGTACAAGGCAACTCGCATATTCTCGATCATTTACACAGAACGTATAAAATCCAACGAATATACGAAACGAATCTCTGCCTTCGAACAACTATATTCTTCTGGTGGCCACCACGCCTTGCAGGTCCAAAATCGAAGCTCCTGCGTCACTCTGCTCTCAGCGTACTCCGGTGTATTCTAACTAAAGAAACGTTCCAAACGAGAGTAACTTCCCTTCGACTACCGGCACCGTAACCACGGGCTTGTATCGCTAAACACTGTTGCTTTCCCGCGTGCTCCCACCTTTTCAGTCGGTGCGTCTACCGGCGAACAGGCATCTCGAGACCGCGTGCCGAGCAAAACGCCGGAAGGAGAACGAAACAAGAGCAAAAGCTTCCCTCACGGAAGGATTTTCCGTAGTTTCGTTAGTCGCCGTCGTTCGGTCGGAACTGAAAACACGAGGAGGCACGACGGGCCGACGTCTCTCTCGGCGACGGCGACGACGACGACGACGAAGACGACGCCGGCGACGATGGTACGTTAGGGGGGTCGTACGCGGCGCCTGCGTCGTCGGCCTGTCCCCACCAACGTCACTCACCACCCGATTATACCGCCCTATCATATCCCCTCGCCGAGCTAGTGATAATATTGATAAGGTCCTGCGTCTCTTTCTCCGCCGTGTTGTCCTCGTTCTCTTGGAATCCGGTCAGATGTACAGTAAGGAAGGCATATCACCGGATAATGTGGATTCTTCCGAAAGAACGGGTCAAATTATTGCTTTGATTATTGCACTAGTTACCTAGCACTTGCGAAACTTGCGAACGTTATTATTAAACGAAAACAGAGTTCTACTTCGATCTATACATTCATAAATCTCCAAGTTTTGTCTTTGGATTGTTTCGTTTAAAAATTGAGAAAAGCAATTAAGAAAAGTACGGTTTTTCTGTGTATAGTAGTTTTTCTAAGAGAGTCTGTATGTTAAACCCTAGTAATTATGTCCAAATATCACGCTAATGAAAAAGATTATACAAGAACACCTGTAACGCTTACAAGAGCATTTTTATATTTATATTGTATTATATATTATATATTATACAGCTACTTTTCTAAGGCACCTTGCATACTAAATCTTAATAATTACTCTTAAATAATATACTAGAAGAAGGATTATAAAATGGCGAAAGCAATATTTTTGTGCTTGTAATAATGTTTTTCACGCATGCTGTATCTTCAATTCTAATAATTACTCCCATATATTGTGCTAAGGGAAAATTTAATCTGTATTCGTATATATTATATCGTGTAATATTTCAAAATAATTATTTATATACATATTTTTTAGATTTAGTAATAGTCTCTCGTTTAAAAATTTCTAGATGTAGGTTTGTCGTGACCATTTTATTGTCCATTTCATGTACATATTTTACTTCGTGCGCTTTGCCGGTCGATATAACTACACACATTGTCTCTTTCTGTTTAACCATCGGCAAGCTTTGCTGCAGTTCGCATTCGAACACGAAGTTAATTATAGATCGTTACGAACCATCGCGTTGTAACAAATATACAGTGATAAATTAAATATCTCAACAAGAGACACTTACCCTTTTCATATCATGGCGACAATTTGGGATAATTTGGCGGTGTGTGGACAGCAACGTGTAGAATGTCGAGATAACAAGCTTCTGGGCAAAGATCTCATCGTCAATGTCCATTGCACCAAACCAGCTTCTTCTTTTTTATCCTAGCACAAACAGTTATTAACGTTTATATTAAGAATCGAACACATAATCAGTTTTGTCTTTCGATTAACGCTATTTAAGAATACTCGATGAATATCGATATCATCTATCGATAGTCTTATTTCAGAGTCGACTAGTTTGACATCTTTCGTTTAAAGGTAGCATCGTGAAGAAATCAAAGATTATCACAGGGTAAAACCAGAAAGCTGTTATAAATTACGGTTAGAGAGACAAACATTAATTGTAATACTGATGATGCATATAGTGAAATGACGCCTCGAATACATGAAATTTAATAAATTCAATAAATACAAATACAAAATCAAAGAAAAGATACGCACGAACGTAGAAATCCAACTGCCGATATAAATGCTATACTATTTTATCGACATAGTTCTTACTATCCTAGTGAATAAATATTCAAAATTATGTATATATATATATATAGGTATGTATATACTTGCATAAATTATATAATCAATCTAGTTCTAAATGAAAAATGCTTCATCCGAAATTAAAATCGAAAAGATGTTCGAAGCGAATAGATATTCAAAGTATGTATCAACATGTACTTATATGAACCACAATCAATGTCTGTACTTCATTTAGTTCTAATATAACAAAGTTTCATATGAAATTCAAATCGAAAAATGCTAGTTATTATATGAATTACTAATTATACAAATATAAATCAGATTGCTGATAGACTACAGAATACGTGACTATTAGAATACGTGTTACATATCATAATATATATATATATATATATATAAATACTACATAACAAAACCATTCATTTTCTATTGTCACTAACAAAATGCTTACTTATTCAAATCAAAGTTCTAATAATTCATCGCAAAAGGAATCAAACTTCTAAGCGACGCCATAACTCACCTAACGGAACAGCTCCCTCCAATAATCTCTCCATCCAAATTTTCATACCAATCACTATACCGATCCAAAAAAACACACTACCCATAACACGATCATTTTCCACGATCTCTATCTGTCAAATAAATTGATCCAAACTCTTTTTCCCTACAATTTTCTTTAATTTACGTGACTTCGTGTCGATGGCGCCAAACATACTCGATCGTCGTATTCCGTATTCGAAAATGGCGGCGCGCGGAGACGGCCGAAGAGGTCGCTCGTGACGTTCGGGTATTTTCGCGGACCGGCGACTTCGAGGTATACGGGGTCTACGAGAGTCGAAGCACGGAGCCCCGCCCTGCCGCCCGCCAGAGCCGTGAAGCAGCAGTAGCAGGAACAGCAGCTCCGCTCGCTTCGTACAGTTTTTATCCATGAAAATAACTCTCTGAACGTCGTATCATTCGCCTAGTCATAATAACTCGTGGTACACGCTATAGCCTGTTTCGTTTTTCGAGTTCAAGTAGTGACGGTTAACCTTAAAACGTAGTGGCGGTCGCGGTTGTGTCGGGAGACAGTAAATCGTAGTGAAACACAGACTCGTCTCGGTCGTTGAGGCTTCATCGCCTTAACAGTGCGTTCGCTCTGTTTCTCGACGTGGTTCGAGACAGAGAGGTGTGAAAAGGAAAGTGCATAGTCATCGATGTGAGAAGCCGAGGCTAGGAAGAAGGCCCGCCGCAGCAGGAGGGAGAGAGCGAGAGGAGCTGTTCGTGGATACGAGAGGCCGATATATCGAGCCGGGAATTTAGGCAACCGTAGGCTCCGTTAGGGAGCTCCAGGTATAATAACGAACATTCTTTTTCGTAATAGTTTGTAATTTTACAATTTCTATGCAGCGATAATGGCATCCTAACTATGTAGCCCTGATTGTGGCCCTTCGACTCGATCGGAATAGCCAACATGGCGACCGCCTAGGCTACACTGTCAAATTTTCCTGTTCCGTCATCGCGGTTATTTTAACATCCACTACGTTCCTCTCGTCTGCTCGGTCGTCTGATATCTCGATGTTAGTGGGAATATCATTGGCTGACTGGCGAGGAATTTCGGTAAATCCTGATTTATCGACTTCTCGACATCTGAGTCAGTGCCGGCTCCCGCTGTAATGAGATTCTTCCTGCTTAAGTCGAAGCTTTTTCCTCGTTCGAGAATTTTCAACGGCGTAGAAGTATAACGAGAACGAAAGCTTGAACACCGAGCAGCCTACGATTACGCAAGCTAAATTACTGCTGTAAGAACTTTTGCTTGACTAACGATATCTGAGATTACCACAAATTTACATAGGGGATCAATAATCATTAATTCACACGGTACAAGCGTCAGTATTTCGTTATCTATTAATGCATGTGTCGTATTTGTTATGAAACTAGCTTTTACGTTTAAACTATTGTATTATCATGGAATATTTCTTTATTTTATGAATTTTTTGTTATAAAAACATCATAATTACTGGTGAACTGTCAGTGTATTTTCATCGGTAATTTGTTTTGGTATGGGAAATAATAAAATAATTATCTATCGTTCAGTGTAGGAAATATTGGTAAGATGGCGCGAAATTTAGTCAATGTGAAACGCCATTGTTGACACTTATTTAACTACGAAGCAACCGTATTTGCGTTATCTTTTGATACAACAATACCAATAAACCGAATATTGCGTAACATTCGAGCACGAGTTTTTCACGAAAACAAACATAATTTACGTTAGTGTATATCTAGAGCGCGTTACTTTTGCAAAAACGTGAATCCGCGAGGTAAAAATAACACGACGCCGTCTTTATTCGTCGACTACACGTGTTCTCCAAAAATATGACACTTTCATCATCCAGTGCGTTTTCTAATTATTGCTCGAGGTTGAACATTAGACGTCCGGATGATTCTTGTGAATTTATATTTAGTTTGAAACGTTGCGATTATTACGTTTATAATTTACATACATCGTAAACAATAACCACTACTACATAAGCAGTGGTAATGAAATTACAGGCACCTGTTTTTAATTCGAGGCTAACCTTGAAGCATGTCGCGTTTCTAAGAATCGTGAAAGCGATATTTACGTTACCAGTCGTTTTCAAGGTGATCGATCTTAAAAGCAACTCGAACGAACAGAATCACACGCAACATATCTTCGTTATCGTCGCGTTCCTCATTCTCTTCTTTAACGTTTCTTTTCTCCTTTTTTATTATTTTTCTTACCATACTTTACAGAGAGAGATTACGTTATTTCCATGCGAGCAATGAGTCACGTAAGAGAAACGAACGACAAAGGAAATGCAATCGGCTGGACGTATCGAAGACCTTGAATTATTGTCCAATAATTTCGTGCTACCATTTTGCTATAACGCCCCGTATGGAAACAGCGACACCAGCCGAGGAATTCCTCGCGACGTTCTTCTAATTGCTTCTGTTTCTAAAGCGAGGCGATAATTCGTTTGGTGTCTTTCTGTCGACTGGTATCAGTTTATCGGTCGAATTAACGTTGTCTGTCTCTTTGAACAAAGAACAGAGTCTAATTGCCTGAGTAATTTCTCGAGCGAGAAAAAGAGAAAAGTGGCAGCGACAGAAGACTCGAAGGGAAACTGTTGATTTTCCCTGCACAACCTTTGGATTGAACCCAGCGTTGACTCATATATTAACGAAATAACAGGAAAAAAAGAAGAAAAGAAGACGCGTAAGCCCGAGCAAAGACGGAGACTGCGTCGCGATTGGCCGACCAATTGCTGCACCAGAGCTATCTTAATCGTCTTTAATTGGTTCGAAATATAAAGTCGTCGCGAGTCTCGAAGACAAGTGGTGTCTTCGGTTCAATTGACAGCGTTCCAGTTGCGAGATACTACGTCGATCATATCTTTTATCGGTCTCTTGCACTCTCCATCGGGAAGAAATTATGTACGTTCAAGTGATTCACCAAGCCGGTAGATAACCACGGAAATCGTGGAAATGTAAACATTTACGATCGACGTCGATTCTTGTATCACGATCAATAAGCTACGCGTGACGCTTCGTTCCAAGGAAACGTGCCCGACAAATTTAATCGTTGTAATTTTCCGAAGGATTTTATTTTCATTTTACGCACGAAGTTAATGCACGGCAAACAATCTAGAACGCGGGGAAAATAACGCTTATCGTAACGTGCACGTCAGCCAAAATCCTTAGCGAGATAATACAGCAAATACGTATTATTGATACTGCGTGTATCTTTCTCAATAGTTACTAATTCTTTCGCTTGTCTATCGAGATGTCTTACGTGTTTTTTCCATTAACAAAAATGAATGTAAATGTTAATGATACTATATAGACTTAGCATACGTTATTCGCTTGAAAACAATTCCGGTGACGCTGTTGGAATAGGAAGGAAAGAGGGAGAGGGATAGGAAAGGAAGGGAGAGTGCATTTCATCCAGGATCTGCTAATGGACTCGTCCAGTAATGCTACCTAGCAGGTCTCTGGCTCGCTTGTTGGTTAGCAGTACAGTTGGCGAAAGAGATAGAGCGAGGTCATAAAATGGACGGGACGTTAAACTTGATATAATGAGAGAAAAAGAACTGGAGATTTTCGTTTAGAATATGCATACTGTTAATTCGCAATGTATTGTTTCTTTGTATGCAGCGTATTTAAAGAAAGACTGTATAACATGCAATATGGAAAACAGGTTCTAGAAATAAGTTCACGAGGGAAAGATTGCAGTAAATTGGGGTAAGGAAAAAATTGTCAGCAATCTCTTGAAGAATGTTTATTACTTATGTATCTGCTCCATTACATTTTAAAAGTAAGTTAGATAGAACATTAATTAGGTCTGTTTCAACTAATAAATGTTAGTTTATCAATGCGATAGAGATAAGAACATTACACTTTACACTGTAATTCACTGTTTCACATAGTATCCAGAAGTGTTACATATCGGTGTTTAAGCAACTTTTGCATCTTGAAGTTTAGCGTGTTTTACGTATAAGATTTAATGTTTCAATTCATTCCGATTAACGTTTTGACTCACGACTTCACTATATCGCTTGCATCAATTGTACTTCAAAGAGAATTTTATGTAGCGTAAAAGTATTTCTTTGACGGCAAGTGTAGAAAAGCTGTTACAAAATTTCTTTCATTATTCTATTACATAAAACAATATCCATTCGTAAATATTATAAAGCAGATAGAGATATCTCGTTCATGAGTGTAAAAGGGTTAACGATATTGACATAGAATAAGTTATAATGTTGACAGAGAAATTCTATTATATATCTCTTTCGCATGAAACAGCATTTAGTCAGAAATATTGAAAAACAGGCACGTAAGATATCTCGTTCATAGAGGCGAAGAGGTTAATGACGATCACGTTTCACAGGACGGTTAGTAGGTCGCCGAGTACTTAGTCAATGCGAAAGTAATGCCAATGACGTACACTACCAGCAAATTCCCTTCTTTCCTGGCACCCTCCAACCCCCTCCGACCTGAGTTCGTTGCGGGGTCACGTCCTGTTACGCGTTCCCCTTGTCCGCCATGAATTGTTCCTTCTTCTGTTCGCTCAGTGGACGAGGGTCAGCGGAAAACGAGCAGAAAAAGGGTTGCTGGTTTTAAAAGCTCCGGCTAGAGTTTGTCAGTTCCGGGAATTCGACGATCGTTAAATTTCTTTGAAGAACTCTATTTTCGAGAGTGTCTGTAACAGATCATTAACGTGGTCACATCGCTGTAAATTAGTCGAAGGGTTTGTGAAAGATGAGATTAGGGTCTGAATGAGATTCGAATAGATTTTTTTTCGAGATAGATGAGTTTTAAGTGATAATAACCAGATTAGGGTGGACAAGCAAACGTAGCTGTCTTTACAACAGTCCAGTTTCCTTTGAACTGGTCCACAAGCCTTCTGGATTCTTGGATAATCCAAACATTGCCCGCTTTGCTCTCCCTTCTTCTTCTGACGTCACTGTGATTCGTAAAAATAGCGAAACGATCTGTTTGCGGCTTAATTTCTTAACACGTATTTATATACATTTCTCTGATACCGTTTGCATCGTCGAAAGTTCTGTCTTTCATTTCAGCACAAAAGAAGTATCTTCGTCTTTCTTAAATGTTATCAGTTTATCAGGACTTCGATCCAATATTGACACAGAATTGTTGTCATTTTTAGTGCATGTATAAATTAAATTCCCAAGAGTAATATGTATACAACTTCTTCAAAAACAAGTCAATTAATACTAGATAAGAGATAGTTATTTTTTTTATAATGTATGCATGTAAATAACCATTGCGTGTTAAGTTTAATTATTCATGAGAGGATTTGATACAAACATGGACATTATGACTCATATTTCTGAAATATTATTAGTTTGCGTAGACTGTAGTTCAGTAATTTACAAACTACTAAATTCCTAAGTAACATACGATTCAACTTCATCAGAAATGTATCGGTTACTGTAAGAAAAACAGATAATTGAAGCTCTTTATATTTTTTAGGGTCATGTCTGAATTAAAAGAAAACTGAAGATACACACGTATAGCAGCATCCGTGAGAAAATCAAACACGCACAAGCTCTACAACAAATTGACGAAAAATTTCATTAAGCCAGAGCAAAGATCAAGATTAGAAGCGAGTGAAAAATCCTGACTCGTGGAATCCCATATTCAGGTTACTTTCTGACGTCACGGAACGCCTTCTGACGTCATTCACCTGCCGTAGCTTGTCCGCAACGTATCTTCCATCCCGTTTCATCTCATTCGAGTCTCGTCGGCCTTCTATGCTCTCTTCTCTTCTCTACAATGCTAACGTTTAGTCGTCTCTGTAGCCTGTAAGTTACGAGAAATATACGAATTTAGGATAGCTGGTTGTTCCGTGGTCGAGTTTCAACCGCAGGGATTCTCGATCGACTCGATCTCTTACAGACATTCTCGCTATACACAGAGAGATCTACGCACACATATAAATTTGGGACGATGTTTTCCCTAAGAGAAGGCATCGATCGAACCACGTAACCCCTCCATCAGGTATCCCTTCTTCGTCTTTGTGGGGTTGGGTGTACTGGGGACGAACGACTGCTGCTTTCAAGGGTGATTTCTTTTATTAAAGTCAATCCACGTTTTACACTTCTCATGCGACGGTGGGATCGACAATGTTGGGAAAACAGCATGTGTGCATAGGAGTGATTCTCGTAGTCTAGATTTAGGTATATTAAAGTAGTTCTGAACTGTTCGTAAACCGTATGTAATCGCACGCTTCTTCCATCCTGTCCTGTATAATAATCGGTGATAATAGCGAGGATACTATTTCCTTGCTAGTCGAGTTTTACTAAATGCATGTAACAATGGCTCGTTGAATGCTCTTAAACAATGGTCGATGGGTAAGAATCGAATGTTTTAATAATTATGTTCGATTATAGTACGCGTCTGTTGGAAGTTTTTAAGGGGAAAAGCAAGGCGAAAGAAAACGAACAAGTGTTTCTCTTTGCGATACCGTTTGCAGATTGATTGATAGATCGATCGGCTTGCGTCACGGTTTATTTTAAACCAACGTGTTCTTTATGCACGTACTATTCTGAGATGCCGTGCCAAAAATTGAGGACTCGCGTGAAAAGTAATTCTCTGTTAACTTCTCGCGTTTAGGTAGCATACACTACGCGGCAGAAATCGGTGTGACTTTGTTGGAACGAATTATTCTTGTAGTAGGTAGGTTCGTGAGAGCTCGAAGGGATGATTCGCGGCCTTTTGTTTTTCTGATCTCGTTGGTGAATTGATAAGAAGTTTATTAACGTGACTAAAAGCCAGCCACTTCTGCCTGGCTGCAAGCTGATCCTCCCCGGTTCTACGCGGTCGAAAAGTAGGTCGTGCTGATGTGAATTACAGTCATCAGCTGTAATACCACAATATCATTCCGTAGACACAGCCAGTTCCGCGGTAACGAAGCCTCTTTATCTAAGAATAGTTTGTAATTAATATCCTTAGTATCTGTTTCATCGTAACATTTCACACGTAACTGTACCATTCCTTGCAATTTCTCAATTACGCAACAGAAAGACTTTCTTTTAATACTTTCCTTTACGAAGAGAACGCTCTTTCTCTTGATGCAGTAAGTATCGCGTAGGATTTAATATACAACGAAAAATTCTTACATGCGTAAAGTACCATTAAATGTTGTGGTAGGAAACATATCTATAATGGAGTATGCTAAAATGAATGCTATAACGATCAGTTTCTATCAATAAATTCAAGATCCTGCAACGAGAATAGATACTGCAACAATATTGGTTTGTTCTTTTTATGAGTGATTCTTTTGATTATTTATTCTTTTCGTCTTATTTGATTATTTATGTCTTTTATTAGGAAAAGTTTCATGTTCATGGGTTAACATGTATGTAGAATGGATAAAACTTAAATGAATTAATTTGGTGTTATCTTTATATATCTTTATATTTATCTTTCAACTGTATGTGTGGAATGAATTTTTCCAAATGATACAAATTTGTTCTCTTTTTATCGTTATTTGCAAATGGAGAACACGGGGCGAATAAATATGTTAGAATTTAATATTTTAATCTATACTACATAATATAAGTAAGCCAAATAGTAAATCTAATTACGTTCAATATGTTATACTACACTGTACTTTGTATGTTCGTCAGAATCGGCGGTTCTACAAAGGATGTCCGTTTTTTGCGTGGTCGCAAAACAGAGCCGACCCTCTACTGTACGCCGCAGTACCGGGAAGGGCCTAATTTATGGCACCCTCAAGTATTTGTCGCTTTCACTTGCCCAGCCCCATGGTAACAGTAAACCATTCGAAATTCTCCATGCTTCTACAACCTACTTCAAAATACTTAACAATTTATACAGGCTGTTTCTTTCTCCAGAAGTCGCCAAAAGAGGAGCTACCATTGACCCACTCGTTGTAGGTGTGTAGTGTGCTTATATGATAACTGAAAGACAAAATGTAAATTAAAGATAATTTCAAATTAGTCATCGCTAGATTGGGAATATTTATACAAATTCCCATTTTTATAAAAGTAAGTAGAAGAATAGAATCTCGGCAGAAATTTGTTTTATCTACCAAATAGTATAATAGGTGATTAGACTTTGTATATTTTATGTATCACGTGCATTCTGTACGTTTGTACGCTTATAAATCCTCCCATAAATGTATAAAAATCTGCAGTCTATCGATCACACATACACGGCGCAGACAATATGTATTATCTTTGATGTCGCAACAAATGTTCGATCTTCGACTTGTTCTTCTAGCGAGAAAATCATCCTGAATTTCACTCTCGCAGGAACAAGCGAGAACAACAAACGTAATATATGAAACAAACATTTCGTCTATGTGGAAATTTGCTGGCAGAAATGATTTTGGACGTGGAAGCACGACGAATAAGCAAACACAGAGCGGTTATGTTGAAACAAAGCGCGTACGAGCACTCGTTGGAACGAACTCTTGGCAGGTGCAATTCCAACAGGCGTTCCAACGGCGATCGCCGACATACGTTGCACACCCGCCTAGACCTTTCGTGGCTTCTCCCATTCTTTCTCGCCGTTTTCTGAAGACCGTTGGGCCGTGCCAGGGACTTCGTTCGAAGTACACACTTGGTGTGAGGTACTTGGCAGCCACGCGGTTGTATACAGCCGGAGACGAAAGCAGATGGGGAGAGAAAAGAGGGAGAGTTAGAGAGAGAAAAGGAGAGATCGCATTGGACGTTGACCCGCGTGGTTCAACTGTTGCTCCCATTCGCGCATCCGGGAACGCGTGTAGGAAGGCCTGGGGATCCCGATGATAGAAGAGTCTTCTGTTAGATAGGTCTACCAGCCCCTCCCCCTCCATCCAGTTGAATGCCTGGAGAATGACAAAGCCAGACGATTCGCGCGAATACTATAGATAGAGTATAGAGGAAAATATTGGCTGCCTCCTCTTCCTTGATAAGGCAGATTAAGCAGAATGTAGGTCGAACATCGATGGACTTGAGATTTTTCTACACTTACTTAATCAACACGCATTCTGGGTTATTAATTATACATTCTTACGATATTTGTTCTAGTTGCATGAAGATTATTAAAATGGCTCTCGTATAGCTATGTACATATAGCGCATTTGCAGCGTTGTAATTGCATAGACGCGTTCTGGTTTCGCGTAAGTTATTTAGACGTTGTTGTATGGTTTGTAGATAGTAGTCGACGCGTAATATCAGCCTCTTGAAGATTAATGGAATTTTGTAGCACTAGCCGTGCATCGCCGACGACGCTTCGAATTCAAGACAACACATCAAATTCCCTGCTATCTAATTTTTAAGTCTTTATATACGAAGCGGCTTCCCTTGCAAACCTTCGAACATCTCTCTACTCTAAATTATTTTCTAAATCCGAAAAATCCTATAATACCAGCATCATAAGGGAATCAAAATAAATAAGAAATTTCTTTACAATTTCTTACGATTCGGCGAATTCTCTGATAGCAGACTTATATGACTTCCTGAATATGTATATACTGGCGAACGCATATTTCTTAAAATAGTTCCAGGGTTACCTGGAAGACCAAGATGACCAAATATTTAGCAACGCCGATTCTGTATATATTTCCCAAGAAAATCAGTTCGCCAATCTCACCCTGTTTGGGTCGATTATACACCTGTCGGGGATCGTGTTGAATAGCGGTTAACGCGATCCTCCGAGCATGCTACCGCCAACGGCAACCTGTCACACGGTCGACAATGGCGTCATGGCGACGCCGGCAGTCAGCCGGTAAGCGGGCGCCGTGGCGCCAGCGTCGCTTATCCCTTCCCTCTGCTCGTTTCATCCGCCCAGGCGGTCTTCTCTCGAAACCACGTCCTCCCTGGGTGTGGTTCGAAACAGTGTCGAAGGTTGTGTCCAGTTTCCATCGTATCTTAACTCCTTCGGCGTTTACTCGTCAGAGTCTCGAACATCGTTTCATTTCTTCTCTCTGAAATCATTCGGCAATACACACAGCGTTCGCGTGTGTACTCTTTATCTAACGTACATAACGAAGAGGGAGAGGTTGAAGGGAGAAAAGGAGAGGGTGAAAGCTTACGAGAGAAAGAGATAGACTACAGTGGGGCGAGCCACGGCTGTTCATCGATTCGTCGCTACCACGGTTCTGTGCTGTGAACGTGGCATGAAAAGAGAGCCAGTACCACCAATGCGCGCATTTGACCGGTTCTCGTGCGTGTGCGTGTGTGTGCCCGGTTCTTGCTAGAAAAAGTGTTTTTTCTTCCGGTTTTCACTCGGACGCTGGGCTCCTAACAGTTCCTGGCGTTCCGTCGACGGCGCAATCTGGCGGTAGATCACGGGTTCAAAGAGGCTACCCTTTGCCCCCTGCACGAACTTTCCACGCAGAGAGGTTATGTTTGCTCGAGATTCATGACGCTCTGACAGGAGTGGAAGGTGGACGGAGCGGGTAAGTCATGGCCCTTCTGCGTTTCTTTCCCGCAATTTCGCGTCTATTATAGGAATTTGGTGAATCTTTAAAAGTTGAAGGTAGATTTGTTCGAAGGAATTGATTATAATAGGAAATTTTAGTGGAATCGTTTCTACGATTTATCGGAATATGGTATTATATTCTGAAAGGTTCGTTAGAGGGTGGAAGGGTAGTTTGGCGATATTTCTTCTTATAAGACTCGGTTCTTTTTTTGTTTTCTTTCTTTTTTTTTTCGAAAGACGTGTAATATTATATTCCATTTTGTGCTGTGTGATCATGCGCCGAACGATTCCATCAGTTCCGGAAAATGAGAACACCTTACGTTGGATCGGCAACCCTCGGGTTCCCCGGGTTGTGAGACCTTTTGGAGGTGAAGGACGCTCGTTGCCACGAAATTTCAATGTAGCTTAAAATATTAAGTTACTGGCGAGACTGGGGGTGAGATTGAATGAACAGTGTTGTATAGTACAAGTTGATGAAAAATTGGAAAAAAATATGTTTAGAGTATGAAAGGTGGTTTCATCGTGGGAGAAGTTTAAATTATTAAACAGATTTATCAGAAGTTCGTAGGTTACTTTACTTTGAACGTAATCGGTTCGTTAGCTATAAATAGCATGCTAAAGCACTGTTCTCGCGTACGCTTTACACGAACTATTTTCTTTTTTCTTTTTTTCTTTTCTTTTTTTTTTTTTCCTAGTGTTGAAAAAGACGTGGGAATTTCTATCGAAGCTAGAAAAGCAAGAGTTAATTCTCGCTGATATTAAGAACACTATACTTTTTCATCCAACAATGGAAGATTAATGACGCTCCATTAATGCACAAACAAAGAAACATGTTGACCGTGACACGAATCTGCCAACGAATGTAGCAGGTTGGATAAAAATAGAATAATAAAAATATAATAACCATTATACTATATCATAATCTTCTGGTGGAGAAATGTAAAAATTAATAGAATGATCCGTTTATAGAAATGTATTCTCAAGTTAGAATATATTCCGTCTTCTATCTCTCATATACTCTCTCATGTACTATTTTCTGTTCATCTAATTCTGCAAAAAATGGACCATTCCATATGTTGAGCGATCCGTTTTGAAACCACCATTATGTGGATCATCTCTTCATCTAATAAACGATACAATATATTCTTCAATTTATTAAGTTCTTGTGTTTCAAAGAAAGAAATAACTTGGGAGAGGATTATTATTAATAATTTGTGTGATTCTGATTCCAGGGGTGGCAACGATCTCGCTAGGAGGTATCGAAGCTGGCGCGTGGGGCGGGAGAGTCAGCGGTGGTCTGGCTCTGGTTCTGGTGGTAGCGGCGGAAGCGGAAGCCGCGACAGCAACAGATCAGAGAGAAGGGCTGAAAAAGGCTGGTGCAGGCCGCTGGAGGAGGAAATTCGATCGTCTTCTAGTTCTTCTTTCTACTCTTCCCCTTCCTGGTGGTGCGATACTTGACGGTATTCATCGGTCATCGAAAGAAACGTCGGCAGCGTGACACTGGGCCCCAACCACCTTCGAGCGAGAAGGCTCGCGAAATAGGATTAATCCATTCCTAAAGAACCACATTTTAGGAATCACATTCGTCGGAGGTGTTCCACCTCCTCCTCGAGAAACACCCTTCTCCACCCTTAACGGGTAGTCACGTTTAACGCATCATTAGACAGGAATCATGAGTGAAGTTGAAACCCTTCGTCAGGAGGCGGACAAGCTGAAAAATGCCATTCGAGTAAGTACATTTGTTATTCTGTAATTCATTGAACATCGACAATTAGCTTCATTGGCGTGTAATGTAAAGCCGTGTAAAAAGATTTCTTTTAGGTAATTGTGGAAATTGAAGTCAATTTCTAGAACAAAAGGGAATGTTAATTGTCTAAGTAATTCACCAGTAATTACAGCTTTCAACGTGGGTGAATTACTTGTTATTCTGTAGAATAGTAGTAGGTATTCTGTAAAATGAAGTACTTAGAGAGAACAATTGTAGATTTAGGTAGTTGCTATGAAATGATTATAACGAACGTAATTCGTATTGCTGGCCACACTTGCTTCGTTTGATGATGTTAACTAAGTGCACGTACTTGGTATGGAATTTCATATCGCGACCATTTCCTGTCAATGAATTATCTGAAAACCGTAATAGATAGTGACTTGGCGATAGTATTGGGCGGTAGCCTTCGTTTAACTGGAATACTTAACGTTTTATACAATTATGGATCTCCGTTGATTCACCAATAATCTAGTTAGATTACTATTGGATAGTTCATAGTTGAAAATCACGTAGCACTTTATACGTTCTCCTTGTTTGCTGGCAATCTTTGAAATATCGAGAACAAAGCAACAGTTCTACATGCAACAGAGGTGTATTGTCTTAACGGAAAAAAGTCTAGGGCGTCTCTCGGCTCGAAGTGCACTTGGCATTAAACAATCGGCCCCTATTCTCCCCTAACGAGTCAGTAATATTTTAGGTTTCGTTGTACTCAACCCTAGGGGATTGAAACAAAATAACAATTGTTTATTGAAACAATATTACCCTTCCATGTCTTGTTCTTTTGCTTTATACAATTTATTCAGCTCCATATCTGCATTTTTGAGGTAAAAAAAAAAAAAATTATTAACGTTTTCCAATTTTTCAAAATCAATATTCAATATCATCGTAAAGTATAAAAATACTATTAAAGGACAGTTACCTCAAAATAAATCACAGGAAATCTAAACTCCCCATTCATATTCACTAATCTACATTCAGAATTTCATCCCCAATTTAACTTTAAGAATCTGTTCTTAAAGAGAAATAATTTTCCAGTGATTCGAGTGATCGATCGTTCTAAATCACGGTGTAAGAATCGATTGGAGTTAAAAGTTGCCGTTTAAAAAATACTCGTCGATGACAATCGGTGGATTTTTCACTTGTATGGTAGTGAAACGTGAAACTCATTGTCAGAGGTGGCAGTGGTGTAGCGAGTGGTGGTGGTAGGGCGCGGCATAACCATCGCTTCACTCTGATCAATACGCCACCGTTCCTTCTCTCTCTTACTCGATCTGTCTTTCTCTCTTTCCCTCTTACCCGCTTATTCGCGTTCTATCTTGTTCCTTCTCGCCATCTGTTTCTCTCTTTCACCCTTCTCCGGTGCGTGCGTGAAATTGCACGCATCGCCAGGCCAGCGCCCGTAATAAATAGAATGTACGTTCTTAAATACCCTCGTAACAGTCTTTCAATAATTTATACACATCGCGACTACCCTCACACTATTCACCGACCCTTAATTGAACAGTCGAGAGTAATTCGATGTGAGCTTCGAGTACTGAGAACGTTGCATATAGTCATTTTCTTATGTCAGCGCGAAACAATGTTAATTAGGATGCTCAAACTGAGCCGTGAATACGGTCTAGTTTTCCGTCGTTAAACGCATTGTCGTTTTTTCACTCGTTTGGGATGGCCTAAGTTTCGAGAGCTTAGAATTCTAAAATTTATTTAGAAATTGACGATTTTATTTATGGAATACGCGTAATTCATAGAGCGGCATAAATTAACCTTTTGGCACTTCCGATTGTGACATCTGACCTTTCAATACAGTTGAACGAAATATTTTCACGTGAAATTTTTAATTCGTGTTTGTTCTAAACTGTGTTTAAGTATAAACTTGGTTTTACTAAGTTGTATGTAAAATAATAGGTATATTAAGTTTCATGTGTTATTTATATTTGTTTTTCAGGATGCCAGAAAAGCAGCATGCGATACGACGTTGGTTCAGGCCACGTCGGGCATGGAGCCTATCGGCCGGATACAGATGCGCACAAGACGCACACTTCGTGGTCACTTAGCCAAGATTTATGCGATGCATTGGGGCAGTGACTCAAGGTATAATTCTGTATGAACAACGATTTTCGATCAATTTTTCTGGCAATTAAATATAAAAGAGAAACTACAGTCGTTCCATTTGATTGACAGAAACTTAGTATCAGCGTCGCAGGATGGAAAACTAATCGTTTGGGATAGTTATACCACGAACAAAGTTCACGCGATCCCTTTACGCTCTTCGTGGGTAATGACCTGTGCGTACGCACCATCAGGTAGTTTCGTGGCCTGCGGTGGGCTGGATAACATTTGTTCCATCTATAGTCTTAAAACTAGGGAAGGAAATGTAAGAGTTAGCAGAGAACTCCCAGGTCACACTGGGTACTTGTCCTGCTGTCGATTTTATGATGACAGTCAAATTGTCACTAGTTCTGGTGATATGACTTGGTAAGGAACATTTATTTTTATTTTCTACGATATTCCATTGATCTGTTCCTAACTTGCATTACCTGCATAACTATATACTCTACCACGCGTGAATTAAAATGTGTTACTTTATTCTATTTAGGAAGATATCCTGAGAACAAAATCATAAAGAGAATTGTGAACGTGCAATAAAAATATATCCTATCCTATCCATTCCTTCCCTTTTAGTTTTTGATTTCTTCCTTCTGAATGGTAATTATATAGCCCAGAAAAATGTTTCGACTGCGTCGCAATGTTATGTTGTTTTTAAATTAGTGCCCTGTGGGACATAGAAACTGGTCAACAGTGTACGTCCTTCATTGGTCATACGGGCGATGTAATGTCCTTATCCTTGGCTCCAGACACGCGTACATTCGTATCTGGTGCGTGTGACGCCAGTGCAAAATTGTGGGACATTCGTGAAGGAACCTGTAAGCAAACTTTCCCGGGTCATGAGAGCGACATAAATGCTGTTACGGTAAGAACTTAATCTGCAAAATTTTCTGGTTCATTTTATCTTATCTTATTTATCTTACTTGTGGTGTTGTGAAACTGCTGGAAGTTTCTATTAGAAAAGCTAATTTTATCATAAAGGAAAATTTTAAAAGATCTATGGATCTTAATGTGAATTATTTTATGTTATTATTCAGTTCTTCCCGAATGGATACGCCTTCGCGACGGGTTCAGATGATGCAACGTGCAGACTTTTCGACATTAGGGCAGATCAAGAACTGGCGATGTATAGTCACGACAATATTATCTGCGGCATTACCAGCGTAGCGTTCAGCAAGAGCGGTAGATTATTACTCGCCGGTTACGACGATTTCAACTGCAATGTTTGGGATTCCATGAAAGCGGAGCGAGCTGGTACGTATAGGATTCTTAGGATTGCCTTCAGAAGAGAAGAGAAATTTTATATCGTGCCCTTCTCTCTAATTTAATTCTTCTTTAGTTGTTCCTATTTTAATCGCCGAAATGTCACTAATTAAAATTATTTTATATCGTGTAGCGCAAGCTCATAATAGATTTAGTAATTCTATAATATCATATTATTCGACCAAAATCCTTTTCTCTTTCAAATGCAGATCACAAAGCATTGTTGTAAAGCACATGCTACGTAGAAGAATCGAATCTATAGAATCGGGATGTTTTGAGACATTCTATTTTTATTTTACAGGAATTCTCGCTGGTCATGATAATCGCGTCTCTTGCCTTGGCGTTACGGAAGATGGTATGGCCGTAGGGACGGGTTCATGGGACTCGTTTTTGCGTATTTGGAACTAACTTGGGGATCATCCCAAGACGTTTCTCAACAGAACCAACTGCAAATCAGCATACAGTATAAGCATTAAATATCACCACTTGGCCACCGAAGTCGGCGTGTCTGTGTCCTCGACGGAGGAGAATTACTCCCCAAGTTCACCGGAGTTGACGTTGATTAGAAAGTTTGGACATCCGCTAGACAACAGCAGTAGAAAGACCCACGGCAATAGCGGCAGTAGCGGCAGCGAATTTAAGAACGTTTTGGGTTGTGGTGGTAAAAAGGACTACCGGAGACGCGTCGTCGATTTAACCTGGCGACGTGGCAAGGTCGGCGATAAAATCACTCGTGAATATCAGCGCTTCTAGTATATGAGTATACCGTTTATTCGATATACTTGAACGTACGAATGATGATGATGATGATTATGATGATGATGATGATGATGATGATGATGATGATTGAGAAAGAAGCGTGGCGAAAGGAAGAACGACAGAACGGAGAGAAGCACCAAGGCTGACAGCCATATCTCTCCGATGTCGTGCGCGTTACTTCCTTTTTCTCCTCCCCTTTCTCAAGGACTACTTGACGAACCTTCGAAGAGAACGTGCTGTTGATTATATATCTTAATAGCGTCTCCTCGAAGATCTTCCCAAATTCAAAGGTTGATACAAGAATCGATTTCCGAGACAACATCCCACGTTCCGAGGTCTACGTCGTTGGAAGCGTTTTATTATGAATAAGAAAATAAGAAAAAAAAGTGGTTCCGAGCGTACACTGCCGATGAAGCGCCGACATGGCTGCTCCGGCGGTTGATTTTACATTTCTTTTCGACACGCACGAAGCAAGTCGTACCAGGCGAGAACACGATATGAAAAGAACGGGGAAAAATGTATGGTCGCTCGTGCACGACACAAAAGCAAACATGATCGTCAAAACTATATATACATATATATATATATATTATATATATATACGTATGTCGACGAGCAGCCAAGATTACGATAATCTCGCATATTGCATTCAACCTACACGCACACCGTACGCACGTGTATTAATACGTACATAGAAAACTACATACATACATTTGCACACTAAACGCGAAGTACCGCAAACAAAAGGCATCTGCTATTAAGTACATAGTGGGTCATCCACGAGCCTCGACATATAAGTCACTATCTCTGATCATGTTTTCTCTCTTTCTTTCGTTTTCTCCACCGTTTTTTTTTACGTTTCAAATTTCAGTTCTCCTTTGTCGCGAATTTCTTATCCTCAAAAGGGATGGCTAGTTAAGGAAAATGGGGAAAAAATGATTCACGAAGATTGCATCGTTTCTTGTGACTATAACCGCCGAGTTTGCATTAATATCTGTAATTTTTATAGATTTATCGTTATTTATTTTGTATAGACCTTCTTATATGGAGACCATCTTATATACGTTCTTGTGTCTTTTTCTTTTTTCATTTTTTGCTTGAAAAACAGAGTGAATGTTCGAGTTACGGAGATTGTTAGAGAGTGAACGAGTTCAGAAGCAAGAATGAGTGAAAGGTCTCGAAGGCGCGGCCCGTTGCGAATCAAAACAAGAATCTGCATAAAAATTCTTATGTCGTTTCTTCAGCTTACCTTTCATCGAAATTTGGTACGTCGGCATATGAAAGGGTGTACTGTTGAACGAAAAAACGATCAACAACGCGAGATAATAATATGAGCAAAATAAAATGTACTTTGCCTCGCCGCGTATTTAATGCACGCTCGCGAGGGACCAGCATGAAGTATGAAGAGAAAGAATATTTAAATGTAACGTGTAATCGTTTAGTTTGTAGCCTATCCTCTGTTTCTCCAGTTAGAAAACAGCGAGACCGAGAAGAGTTCCTTCTAACTCTCATCAAAGCAGAGCCCTACATCTTTCTCTATTATGTCGGTCCAGTACCGAAGAATCCTCGAAAGTGCAAGGGAAACACGTATTCTCCGACGCAACAGTCGTCCTAGAAGTTCCTTTGAAATAGGACCCAAAGAATCACGGATCGAAGCTACGGACCGCAAGACCAAACTCTCTCTCACCCTCGCCGCCCTTTTCGTTTTTTTTCTCTTCTTCGGTTTCTTCTGATAAGATTTTTATCATTTCCATCAAACACTTTGTACGATTGTGTTTTTCATTATTATTCGTCGACTTTCTTCCCTCCATCGTCTCCTCCCTCTCTCCTCTCTTTCTTTTTTTTTTAAATCGCTGTCACCCGTTGTGTTCCTTCCTTCCATTTTCATCCATTCTCTGTCCTGTTTTTGTCGAAGAAACTAGGTGTTTAAACTGTGTATGCATTTAAAGTAATAATATTAATGATAATGTTTAATATTAATATTAATGATGATTGTAATTTATAATTATTAATATTTAATATATAAGTATCTAAGAAGATAACGATGAATCTACTTGTTCAGTACCGCAGGATTACGGTCCAATCGCTTTCCGGTGACCACGCTGTCACATCCATTTCTTTTTAATCGGGTTCGTTATTTTCATATAATATTGTTCTGTTTTTTCCTATATTTTATTGCATTCTTATTTGCATTTAATATTTGGATGATCAGCAAGGACGTTATACAACATGTACGACTTATTACGATCTTAGTGGTTTAATGTAAATTGTTTTGAATATATTTTAACCACTGTTGGTTCCTGTTGAGATCATCAACTGTTAAAGAAAAATGGCTGAGAGAGTCAATAAGGGAAGCGTGGCTTCCGGAACGCGAAAACCAGCAATTGTTTTCCTAACAGAACAAGTATGTAATCTGATTAAAAGAAAAAAAAGCTGTTGAAGGGACTATCACGAAATCTTTAAGGAGTTTCTAAAGACGTTATTCTACCATTGCGTTACAAAAAGATAAACGAGAAATACTTTTCCCGAACGATAACATTTATAATCGGTTTTTTGATATCACTCTTTTCGACTAATCGCGCTTATGTCACACGCCTCCATATCTTCTAGCGACCAATTAGGCAAAAAATAACAAGATATAACATAAAAAATGTTTTCTCCGCGCCAATACGAAATGTAGGCCTTCTTCCTTCGATTTTTACGATAGTTTTGACATTTGAAATTTCAAAAAACAGATATTTTCTTCTTCTGAAAAGAACAGAGATTTTAGCTGTCTGCGTAGAGCGTTGCAACGGTGTTCAAAATGAAGGAAGGAGGGTACTTAAATATTTAAAAAGAAAAAAGGTTATAAAATGAAAAAAAAGAAAAAAATAATGGAAACACAAGATCTGTGCTTTTTGTATTTCGTAATTCCGTGGCCTCTCGGAGAAGGCTTCTCGTTTTTGTATTTCGAAGCCTCGAGCCACTGAAGCAATATGGTTTCTTATTCTTTGTACGAATACGAAATATATATATATATATATATATATATACACTATCGACGATTAGTCTTACAAAATTAACGATTTATTAAGTCTCTAGTCATAGTAACGACACACGCAAGAGTAAACCAATTAAAAAAAGGAAAAAGATATGAAAGGAAACGCAGAGGTTTGTGTAAGTGGAGCAGTTTGTTATTCGTTTCGTTCTTTTCTTTACTATTCCCGTTGGTAGTTCCCCTTGTCCGTGGACAAGGATGCGAGTGCTGGTTTTGAATCGTTTGGTTGCTCGAATGCATAGGGGAATCGTGATAATATATCGGAACGATTGTGACATCAGGAACAACAGCGTGAGAAAACAAGCGAAGGAATAGATTTTTTTTTCTCAAGTCGTAATAAGGTGAATAAAAGTACTTGGAAAAAATGAAACGTGGCGTTTTGGTTATTTTTTTACCGCTCGTTTTCTTTTTCTTCGCCATCATCCCGACCTCTCGTAAATAATTTTTCTCATTTGACGTTTCTCGCATATTTTCGTTTCTTTTGATTGCTCGTCCGTTCGGTCGATGAGAGTCTCCGGCGAATACTTTTGGGTCCTATTTCAATGTGAAAAAGCGGCGAAACACACGATGAGAAACGAAGGGAAAGGAAGAGGTGGAAAAACCAGTGGAACTCATTTTAGTAAATCCTTTTACGATGGACGACAAGAAGCCATCTGCAATACTGCCTCTTTCAAATTACGAGCGAATATAAAGTACGATATATATAAATATAATATATAGTGCGTGTATATTATGTACAAAAGAACGTTTAACTAACGCGTGATGCGCTGTTTTAAGCGAACGAAACGCCAGGACATAACCAAAGAACAAGAAAGAAAAGTAGCGGCAACTGATGGAAAACGGAAGCGAGTTTGCCAAGAGGTGAATGGAAAAAACCGGAAGTGTATTCGAAAAGGAAGATATATACATTCATCCAGAAACTTATAAAACGATAACTAAGAGGAAGGATGTCTTCGTTGTTAAATGATAGATAGTTACAAGGATTTCTCTCATCACTTTTTATATAACGATAATAACAACAATAAAATAATAATAAATTATTATCGACGGCTAGACTAGCTCTCATTTGAGTAATCATCCGTCGTGAACGACGTTTTCACGAGGCACAAAGTCGGCGTTTCCCGCGTTTTTATCGTCTTTAGAAACGTAGGGGAAAATGGATCTTCTTCTTCATCCAACAAAGAAAAAACGACTAAGGTAGATTTCTCGTGGACTCGACAGACAGATCCTTGTTCTTATTGTAACGCGTTTCGAGCCTCGTGGGTGCCCCTGTCAATCGTCATCGTCATCAATACGATACGTTATAAGAAAGAATCGTTTTCATAGATGTAAGAAGAACGAGAGGCGAATAAAGAGACTACGAAAGAACCTTCGCTGTACGAAGAGGATTTTCATAGGAAAAATCCGTGTGTTTTCGAAGATGGATGCAACTCGAAAGATCCACGTATCAGAGTGTGACAAGAATCGGTATCAAGTGAGAAGTTGGTGGGTGGAAGATGGCTGTCCTTGAAACGGTTCTTTGAAAGTCGAACATTCCGGAGGCATTCGCGCTATCCATTAAGTAGCTAATCAAGTTTAGAAGAAAAAAAAAAAAAAAAAACGTGCGACGTAGTGTGTTTATTCATAAACTGCAGTTAAGGAATATCGCCTGATGAATGTTTCTCGTACACGTAGCTATCGCCATAGCTGTATCTGTATACCGCCTCGAAGTTTTTTCAATATAGAGAAAAGAGAATTGTGCGTAGAAATCCAAAGAGACATCACAATCGCGAATCGACCAAAAACCGCATTCGATATCGAGAGCGAACCTGGCGTGATTTCTATGCGAGACTGAAGTCATCAAAGACTCCTGTTAAGATTCCTCTTTTGCGTTCTTTTTTCGTTTTTCTCCTCCCATGCCGCGTGTACACGCAAAACGTAGCGAGACATCTCTATAATCAACCAAATATATAAAACGCATACCGCTGGCATATACACACGTACACACTAACTATACACACGTACACGTATGTTCACGTTGCATTCTATTCATTCGACGATCTGTACATAAACGCGTGAAACGTGTGTGTTCGAGAAATCGATCGCGAAATTTCTCAAGGAACGTGCACCGGCGAGAAACACCACTCCGACGATGAACGATCGATCGTTATAATTCATTGTAGCGCGTCGCAAAAGTGATTCGCCGCCGACCGTCGCAGAGGGGGGAAAGCTTTGGAATTTTCGCCTTGAATTAGTTATGAGATAATTAGCGTGTTCGTTGAGCGAAGATTCGTCTCATTCTTTTTCCCCCTGGACACGGTCGGGCGAAATGGGATCGTCGTCAAATTTAATATCAGACTCGGAATCGATTTTTTTCTATCACTTCATCCGAGAGTCTCTCCTGAGCGACGCGAGATGAAGAATATTAAATTTGAAGACGAGACGGATGAAAAAAGAAGACGAAGAAAAAAAAAGAAATAAAAACCATCGGCGGGCCAAGGAACAAGCATTACGCATCCTATTAGTCAGATCCATTTCTATTGATACTGTTGCGAATAGTCTTACATTGTTTATCTTAAGATTTTAACACTGTTTACAAGATAACGTTTTTCATAATAATTGTTCTCGTATCTCTTTTGTAGACATTCTACGACGAGTACACTTTGTATGACGATTTCGTTCGAGACCCTCGCGGGAGAACAAGCGACTACGCATTTTCACTTCGGTTTCCGATGCGAGATTTTACCATGGGCTCACGAATATACGAGAATTACGAAAGAACAGGGCCAAAGAAATAGCTGAAACACACAGAGATAGAAAGCACAAGAAAAATTCGATCACTTCGAATTTACTTTCTTAATTTATTACAAGCCTTAGACACTCGCATATATATATATATATATATATATATATATTTCGTACATATGTAAATGTACGACGATTTTTACTATTTTATTTTTCTTTATCGTTTCCATGTACAAATTGGTTGCTTCGCACAATGAAATGCCATCAGTTTTATCGGGATTCTTCAGATTTCTCTTCCTCTTGACAATATTTTACAAGCTTTGTACGAAACTTGTCTTGGAAACGGATTTTCTTTGCCGATTCTCCGTAACATTTCAGACAAATGCCCTTTCGAGAATCTGACGATTTTTATCTAATTCGACACGTCGCGAGTCGTACACGTAGCACGGCGTAATTTTCCTTCTTCTGCTATAGCCGATCGAATTTGCAATCACGCCGATCCATTCTGTCAAATGTTAATACATTGCTGATAACAATTGAAACCTTCGCAACGGAAAGAAGGCAGTTGCAGAAAGAAAAGTAGAGCGAGTTAAGGCTGTTTGAATAAAGGTGAATAATTTTCCTTGTAGTCTGATCAATTCCGTTACAAATATCTTTCAAGCGATTTTTGTTGGTTTATTCGGAATTACAGGAAAGTGAAACTGCCTTCTTACCGCAGACTCTTCATAGGATTTTACGTAATTCATGCGATTCCTTATCATCGTCATGAACAAATATTTCGCTCACCTATAGCGTTAGCCTGATTAAAGAATTTCTTTTCCCGCTACTTTGATATCTTTCGTCAAATATTATCGTCAAATATTTTGATTTACAATTAAAAAATATACTTAGCGTTTTGTGATCAACCAGGATCCAACGGTTCGTCTTACATATCTTCGCGGAGCATTTATATTTTGATAACGTTATTTCCGAAACATTTCGTTGAACGTTTCGCACGCAGTGACGCGAAGACATCAACGCACGATGACAATCCTCTTTAAGAGAAAACAAAAGTAACGATTGTAGTGCAAAGACGAGTAGCATTCACGAGAGCCGTGAGAAAGATCGTTTAGTAGCTGGAAGCGATATACTATGGTTATGAAATTGGTCACTTTACAATTCTCTTCTATTCGTTTAAAATCAATTAAAACCAAAGGGTAACTTGGTGCTTAATACGGTTTCAAACATGTCATACCTGGTTCCTCATCGCGTTAAGATATTATAACGCAACATACGAAAAATGAAAGTTGTGGCGCTTTCATACTTACGAGACGTATGTTAAACAGCTTGCAAAGAACAACTATTGTAACGCGTTTTTAATTTATCTCATTCATCGTTGTAATACAAACGATGGTACAAATTAATCCCAAATATCACTATATCGTATCTGTCTACTATATATTTACATTATGGAAAGTAGAGTGACGCACGAGGAAGACTCGTCTGATATTAGGGATCAAGAGTACGCGAAGAATCAACGGGTTCGACGTTATTTTTCTCGGACTAGAATATAAAGAAGACTGATAAGCGTTCGAACGAGAGGAGTTCGAAATCTTTTGCCAGCTGTTCCTTCATCGAAATTCGATTAGAAAGCTCATAGCAAAAGCCACCCTTTGCGAAGTTTCGTAGGTAATGATACGTTTTAATGGTTACAAGATGGTGGAAATGATATCATGAAAGATGAAACTAAACAAATTAAAATTGATTATAGAGAACAACCATACTAATTTTACACGAGCAAAGTTAAAATTAATTTCATAAATTTAGTAGTTATAAAAATAACTTTTATCATCGTTCCACAAATTCATGTTTTAATCAAACACGATTCTTCTATGAAATAATTACGGATACATTTACGAAAAATTTTATTCAAGAAAATTATGCTAGAATTTCTTGAAAAGGAATGTATGTAGACAAGGGTGATTTTTGTTACGAGTCCTTCGTTTCTTCACGACGCGATTGCAAATTCGTCGTATCTGTCGTGTTCTCGACGGACCATGCGATGTGTCCGTCGCAATTTAAGTTTTTATTCGATCGCGCTGTTCCATTTTAAATACATCCAGCAGAGAGAAAGGAAAAAACAAAAATGGATCGCCCATTTTCTCTCACGAAGTCGCCGTTATCAAGCTTCTGAATCGCGAAAGAGAGGATAGAAAAATTCTCAAGGGAAGAGAAAGGGAGTTCAGAGCGGCGAGCTTCTCGAAAACTTTTTTCAATAATAACCCGAGGAAACTCTTTAATACTAAACAAAAAAAAAAAAAAAAAAAAAAAAAAAAAAAAAAGAAAAAGAAAAAAAACAAGCATAGTCGTTAAGGTACTCTCTTTCTGTAACGTAACGTAAACCGTAAACGTGTAAGGGCTGTCATGCATTAAAATAATGAATTAAACTGCGACAGAGATAAAAGCAACCTACACTATAACAATACGATAGTAAGCAAAAATAAACCCAAAGAAACGTATACACGACGTGGCCAGGAAGAGTCATTCGATGATCCCAAAAGAGAAATAAAATAAAATTTGATCTGTATCTTTACGATCTCTATTTAATCGATATTCGTCGATACTCAAATAGATCTGTCTTTTTTTTTTTCTCAAGTAAAATCTCTGTTTCAGATCTCTGGTCGTCGAAAACCACTTCCTCGGCACTCGGTACAGTTCAGAAAAATAACTTACAATTAGGGAGCAACCGAATGCGTGCGTGTGTGAAAGCGAAAAGAGAAAACGCGGTACGAAGAGATTTTACGAATTACGTATGAGAACGTTTGATTTCGTCTGGTCGCGTGAGAAAATGATCGATACGAGAGTGGTAGAATGAGTGGGAGAGTTTGAGACGGGGAAAATGGACATTTATAAATCTATTATTGTAATAATTATAGAAACAGTGGAGCATAATATATCTGTACGTTTCTTTACTTCCTGCAGCGAGTTGGAGAACAGTAAGGTAGTTCTTAATTATAAGAGCACGCGAAATAAAAAATACGTCGTATAGCATATATTACGAGATAAAGCGAACGGAAAGGGAATGGTCGAACAGAAATAAACGAGATACAAAATGCTAACAGTAGGCATGTAAAAGCAAATAAACGTGTCTGAGAAGAGTAATACAAAGGAAAAAGGAAAATGGAAGAAAAATGAAACAAGAGGAACAAGGTTCGACGCGATTTTGCGACGGAAGGAAAAAATTTTCATTCCGATATCATCCTATATAAACGTATAAAAAAGTATCACGAGCTTTTTGCCAAGCTTTGCGAGGGCGCCAGGATGTTCGTTTAGAATTCTGGTGTCCTCGAGAACGACGAGAACATAAGAACGTCGGAGATTATTGTTTCGTTTGCAAGCAGCCGATTGTCACATAATTACAGATTAATTATTCTTACTATTAATTACGGTTCACCAGATCACCGCCATCATCGTTATTATTATTATATAATTGATGTGAGTGTGGACAAAAAAAAATAAAGTGTACGTAGTAGAAGCTCCGTCTAACTTTGCCATCCATCGTTTAGGTTATTCTTCTTGCGAAATGTTTACCGCGCTATTTTTTCTTTCTTTCTTTCTTTCTTTTTTCTTTTTTTTTTTAGAGATGCATCAAAATCTGATTTTTAAACTCGTGACTTTTTTTCGACGCACGAATAGTTGGAACGTAATAATTCGTTTACTTGAATACAAAGTAACAGAAATACAGTCGCACAACTTAACTTACAGAGTCTACGATTTTTTTTTCTTCTTTCATGGTATATGAAAAGTCAATTATTTTTAGATTTTCTTTTTTCTAAATACTAATATTTTCTCAATGCTTTGTGTGTTTCAGTTTCGATCTTCCTTCAATTTTCCTGAACCATCTGCATTTCCAAACTTTTCCTCGTTCTACCAACGTTTGCTATCCCTGTATCAAGAATTTTACTGTCCTGACTCCTGTTATTATCAACCGACGATAATCTTGCAGCTTCTTCTATTTTTACAACAGTGTTCTTCGAAATATCTGGAACTGTTTCGGTGATCGAACCTGATCCAGATTTTTCATCGATACTCTTCGTGGGATCAACGTCCTTATGCTTATTTTCCTCCAAAACCTCTGCTAACAGGTTCATGAAAAACCTCCTGCTATGATCAAGATCCTAAAAATAATATTATCCCATTAATATAGAAACGCAAATTGTTGTAACAAAGTGAAAAGAGAACAACGAAGGTAAGAATAGAAAATTGTAGCTAATTTTAATTACTAACCTTTTTCTGATTACTGACAGAGGAAGATTGTTCTAGCAAAGATTTTCCTTTCGCCATTGCTTCTCTGGAAGTCTTCATCAACTTCTCGGCCGACCTTTTTGCTCTTTCTCTCTGCTCCTCAGTTTTTGGAGCACTTATACTCTTTAATATTTTATCCTTCAACGCTGCGTCCATTCCAAGATCTTCGAGATGAACAGATAGTTCTTCAAGTTTCTCGAATTCGTCTACATTCGTTGAATTTCCTGAAATCTCCTCGATTAATGGTTTTGTTTGTTCTTCTTTCGACTGTTTGGTCTCCCTTGACGATAGAAGGTCGTCTGTCTGTTCGTTGCCATTTGCCCTGCTATTTTTTACGAAATCTGGCTCGATTAGAAGCTTTCTTTTACTGTTCATCCGATCCAAATGATTGCAGAATTCTTGATAGAGATCAGTACACATATTCGACGAATGCTTCTCGGTGCTATGAGATTGGTTTAGAAGCTGGCTAATCGATGCCATTTCTGAAATAAAATCAATTTTCAAATGTAGAGATTTTTGAGATTTTTTAATATTTTATTTTATAATTTAATATAATTTGATTGTTATCGAACTATATTTAATAAATTGAAATTGACACGGTGCAGGACATAAAGAGTTGAACAGCACGGAAATCATATGACAGAGGATTAACATTTACCTGATCGTCGATCGGTACACAAATCCGATCTTTTCGTACTTGCTCGATTATCTTCGAAATTTTGAACACTCGAAATGTTTTTCGGTTTCACGTGAGATGGTTCACGCGAAGAAATCATTTTCTCATCCGTATTAACCGAACTTTTCCCACAAGGAAGATCAGGGTTTAAGTTTGCAGTTGTAAAACTTAAGAAATCCTCTTGACCACTCTGCATCTTCCAATTTCCCTCCGAATTTCTGTTTCTTATCAAGCTCTCTATGCACTGGTCGATCAGAGGCGATTCCTTCTTTACGAACTTCTTTGCCTCTTTCATGGAATGCCGTCTACACTTTTCATACACTTCACTGGTCGTTCTTCCATCGCTCCTGTCTTTTTCGGAGTCCACTTCTTCGATCAGATGAGATCTTTTGCTGACTACATCCAGATATTCGCAATCTCGCGATCTTTTATGTGATTTGGAAGATTGACTCGACTTTTCAACGCTCGAAGATATTACAGTACCGTCGAACGTGGTATCTAGCTGTTGCATTTCGTTTTGCACTCCAGTAACGCTTGAACTATCAAAAACACATTCAGAATTATTTTCTTTTACGATATTTGTTCTTGTATCTCCTTCCCTGTTAATTTCTGTGTAATTTTTAATTACAGTCTTCACAGATTCACTCTCTGATTCTTCGTCGTCATCGGACAATGCGACATTCACAGGATCTGCATCCGTGATTTCTATACGAACAGATTTGTTTTGAAAACTCTCTTGATCTGAGAGAATGATATCAGTACAACTGGATGACCGTGCTGTTTCTTCGACAGCTTCTTCTGTCTCTTCTAGAGTCAGCAATTCGTGAGAACTAATCGACTTGGACGTTTTTTCACGCTTATTGTTCCCATTTCTATAGTCCATCTCGTTGAACAGAGAATTGAATAAACCAGAGGAACGATCTTCGTTACCTTCTTTCTTGGCAGATTCGCATAACATAGAGGCATCTTCGTTTCTAGGATAAGGTTTTACATTGCTCAATAGAATCGTGGGACAGGTTTTTAAATTCAATAAATCGTAAACGCTTCGCGAAGATGAAAGCTCCTTATTTTCTTTAGTTTCTTCTTTATTTGAAGCTTCTGAAATTTTTTCTGCGACGTCCTCGATAGCTTCGATCTTTCTAACATTCTTCGATTTTTTACTTTTTTCTTCTCTACTCTTCAAAATCTCCTTCACTTTTAACTTCCTCTCCTTCGTGTTCCACCATTTAAAATCTTTCTCTTTATTCGACGAATCCTTTCCTTCTTCTTCGTTATGTCTAGCGGATTTGATTCCAGCGTTAATTTCCTCTTTCTCACCCCACAGTCTTTTCACGTCACCATTTTTGAAAACGATCTTGCTGTCTTCCATAAATTTATCCACATCAGCGCAGAACTCTTTCATGTCTTCTCTGATGCTACTCAGTTGACTGGTTAAAGGATGTGGTTCGTCTTTTCTACGATAATTGTCCAGGATATCTGTACACAGAGGTTTATCCTTCGTGTTATTTACGATATTCTCTTCTTTCTTGTTTCTGCCATTCGACCAGTCCAAAATATTACAACAAACCGACGAATTCTTAAATGATTTTTCTTCGGCTAAAATGAGAATAGGACGTTAGCAATTATCTACTGTTAGTCATCAAGATTATGTTGCAGAATAATTTACTAATTAATAATATCAGTGAATTGATAAGTAACAAATTGTAGGTTATAGGTTCATCTTTTACAATTTTACATTGAATAGAACCATTGAACGAGTTGTAAAATTTCATTTGTTTTGTTACTATGTAACTTATTCGGATTTCCATAAGGAAATATGTTTGTATCGGCAATTTGTAAACTTCGGATGTTTCTGTATTTATGGGAAATTAAAAAATGCAAGAATGCGTAGAATGCAAGTAATACAGAAAAATGCAAAGCATATAGATACGAATTTGCGGTTTATCCATTGTCTGCTAATTTCGAAATTGTCATGCTTGATTTGTAAAAACTTATAAACTATATTCGTGACTCGTAAAATTTCACTGATACTATGGAAAGGGCCCAAGCAAGGGGAGCATCCTCGAAACGTTTTGTGACTTTCAACCAAGTGTTTCTTGTCGCGGTAATCGTATTCGGAATTGGTGTGTAATTTACTATCGTCGTTCTTCCCCTGCTTACAGCACGGAGGAGTAATTTCGGTTTCGTTGGTCGTCTCCAGGACAAGTTTCTCGTAATGGGCCAGTTCTCTTCCAACAGAATAACCACCTGGTAGATCGTCGCTACATCGTTGATCGTCCAAAATTTTCGTCCCGAACCTTTTCCGTACCGCGTCTCCTGCCACGTATTCTTTCGTTTCTTCAATCTCTTCTACCAACTGTTTCGGTTCTTTACGTGTCGTGACCTTCAAAAAAATATACAGTCCAAGAATACAAAAAATTGCCAACGATTCTACATTCGTTAGAAGACGTGTTAGAAGACAGAACTTTACTATCTTTAACGTATAATATAATATATACGTACCTGTGTTTTCCAGGGTAACAAAATTTCCGTGCCAAGATCATCGGAGGCTTTTCTTCCTTCCTCCGCCATTGGCCTCCTTCCGTCACTTTTCTCGATTCCTTTTTGCCCAGTTCCATCATCCTCCACCTCGGCGTTCTCCACCTCTTCGTCCGATGACGAGGACGCGGACGAGCTGCTGGAGGATGAGGTACCATCCGACTTTTTCTTCTTCTCCAAGTTGAGCTTGAACGTTGATCAAGCCGGCGTAAGGGGTTTCGCGTGGTGAATGATCAAATAGTGGATGGGACCGATATTATTCGAAGCACGAATTCTGTATCAGACCTTGACAAAACTAGTTCTTACCAGTTCGTCGCTCGTGCAGACAAGCGTGGTCGTGGCTACTTCTTCGTCCTCCTTCGTCTTCTTCTTATCCTCCGCCTCCTTTTCGGACGTCCCGACCGGTTTGTACAGCTTCCTTTTGTTTATCAGGGCTTTCGAGGGCGGGCGCAGGTCCACAAGTAAACAGAGATCCAATGGATAACAGATTAGGTAGGTTTGCAACTACGCTAGATCACAGTTTATAAGATCTTGTCGAGCGACATGTAATTGAGCCACTTGTTTACCAAATCAGTTAACAGAACAAAACATGGAGAGAATTAATGAAATTATATGCGATAAGCGTCGATCAAGTGCTTGACCACCTAAATTTATAAAATTTCAAAATGTCGAGGTAACCATATTGGCTTATGAACGGATCAAATCCGTGTCTAGACCGTTTTGCACAATGAAAATAATTTTACAAGTCACTGGTTACAGACGAACCCCTCGGAAGCTAAATCGATCGACTCTACTTTTTGTTGATTTCTTATTTTCATTACATAAATACATGATTAAAATTTACGATGGTTATGTTACTTTTATAGCAGTGGAAAGTTTTTCTATTGTATCTTGAAAGTATGTAGTTTTGTTAGTAAAGTCCAAGTATGTATTATATTTAAACGTCGTTAGCTTCAAAAGAAAGATCGCGAAGATGATGGCTGAGTGTTCAAGGTTCGGAAAGCGTCTTTCGTGCAGAAATGAAAAAGTTCGAAAAAATCGAGAGCGACCGTTTCGTTCAGGAGCCAAACAAGTCCTATACATCATCTACCTTTCGATTTTTACTCACCTTGCACGCTATCATTGATTTTCTTCTGCTCCGCCTCGATCCAGCGTTTCCTCTCAGCTGCTTCTTCTTCGAGTCCTCCTCGCATCCTGTCTTCGTAACAGTTTCGTTAGCTTGTTACACTACATCGACTCTATATTTTCATTCCTCCGTAGAAAGTATTATAGTACGAGTAATTGTATCATTTCTAAATTTAAAGCTCTAATCGATTTAAAAGAAAAATATCATTATCAAGTACGATTGTTCAAATTAATCGTGACTTACCAAGCTTCTGCACAGGCACGATCTCTCGGGAATACAGGTCTGTCATCTAGATACTTGAGGTTTTTACACTTCAAGATCATGGTCTTACGATACAGTCTGATCTTCTTTAGAATAGGGTTGCCCATCAAAGATACCACGCGCAATTCTTTCATATCTCCTAGGATCTGAGTAAAGAAATTAGCAATTTATTTCCTTAGATCTATATTCCACAATATTTCTAAAATTTACATAGCAAGTTTATATCTTATTTCTCCTAGTAGCTAAATTCTTAAAATTTATACATACGAGAAATTTCACAAAATCTATAGAAAGCCTTCCAATTAAATTCCTTGAGATCTACATTTCTAAAAAGCTATGTAAAAAGAAATTTACATGTATTACAAAATTTGCCATTTATTTTTCCATATCCTCATAATCTAGGTGCCAAGTTTTACGATTCATTCACTTAAATCTAAAAAACTCTGAATTCATGTTTTCGACAAAGATTAAGACGCGATGATCACAGTATTCGAACCACAGAATTTCTTTAACCCATTATTCATAAATCTCACGCGAAACGTAACCAGTCATAAAATTCCATGTGTTCGCTGTTCGCTGTTCGCTTGCCCAATCTGCTCTAGGTGTCTCCGGTATGTAGAGAAAAGAAAGAAAAAAAAAATTATTCGAGATCGCTTGTGTTACAAAACACGCGGCCACTTTCGTAAAACATTAAATTACATCACTGGCGTCCCACGAACACCTGAAGCAGCCGTCGAAGTGACGCCAGACGCACACGATTGAGGAAACATAACGGACTCACATTAACGACTTCGTCGGTGTCTATCCTGTTGTGAGAAATATCCAGTACCGAGAGGCTATCCAGCAATCGGAGATGCTCAATGTCATTGGTATCTTGTAAGTAGTTGTGCGACAGGTTTAGAGTATTCAGGAACTTGAGGCTATCTGAAAGCAGAGGCACGTCAAGGTCAAGGTCATCAAGGATACCAGCGTCGACTCGAATCACCGAGATTCTCGATCCTCCGTATAGTGTTGTACGAGAGGTTCAAAGTGTCTAGCTTCGTCAACCATTCGAGATTCTCGATTTTATTGATCAAATTGTTATGGAGATAAAGACACTTCAACTCGCTCTGATTCTCCAGGTTCGCGATCTCACGGATACCGTTGTTCTCCAGCCATAAACATTTTAGGCCTGTGTATTTCTCCAGATTCTCGATGAATGAGAAACCTGAAAAAAAGCTTCCTGGTGTAAAAGAAACATTGTAATTTTTAAGGACATTTAAAACTTTATTTAGACTTTTTAAGAATTTTGTAAGATATTTCTTCTTTTATGTATAGGCATCCTTTGTTTTTGTTATAGAGATTTTATTAATTTTGATACATGCACGGTGCGATAAAAATAATTTTAATAATTTTAATACGAGAAATAAGAAATAAGAAATAATAATAATACGAGTATATAAAGCGAAAACTTAAATTCAAAATCTTTTCACGTCGGAATTTTTAATTATTCGTATAAGATTAACCTTTGTAATGAAGATAGAGTACGTCATTCAGATGAGGGGTTTGGTACAGTTTATTCGCTTTGCAATGCTTCTTCAAAAACTCCTCTGTCATCCTGCGATCAATTACCATTTACTTCACCAAACATCAAATTGCCATATCGCGAAATCATCGATATAAGTACATTTACAAATTGCATTGCTCTTGCAACTGTACCTGACACCGTGTTTCTTAGGATCGAAATCGTAAACTTTTCCTTTTATGTACGTTCTCTCCGGTTGTTTGTAGAATTGCCAAAAAATCGAGTCTTCCGTGTATTCGATAATATCTTGCACAATTCCTCTGATCGTCGTTTCTGACGTTGATTTTGTATCACAAGTGGTTTCTTTCGAACTTCCTGATTTATCGGCAGCATCGTCAGTTTCAATTTTCTCTTCAGTAATATTTTCAACATTTTGTACATTTCTTTCTTCAACAATATTTTCCAAATTCTGTACAATTTTTTCTTCAATAATTTTTTTAATAATCTCTTCTTCCATAGCATTTTCAAGGTTTTGTTCGACTTTATCTTTAGAAATATTTTTAAAATTTCCTACAAGGTTTCCTTCAGCAGTATCATCTAAAGTTTCTTCGATCTTTTCCTCCATGTTTCCTACGTTTTCTTCGATTTTAGACGTACCTTCGTCTTCGATAGATTCTCCAGCTCCTCCTTCTTTGGGGATACCTTTAAGACACTCACCTAACAATCCTACACACTGTTCCGCCACATTTTCCACGTCGTTTTGCCTGAATTTAAAACTTTCAGCTACTTGACCTTCTTCGATCAAAGGAATCTCGATACCGTCGTTCGGATTCTTGTTAGATTGGCTATTAAAACTTTCAATATTCTTTGTTCTCACGAGAAGCTTTCCAATCTCATTAAATTCCATCGCTAAATCCTTGAAAATCTCATTTCTCCTATTTTCTACCTCCGCTTTCCCTTCAACTTCGTCTTGTATAAATTCTTCTGGGTCTCTTGGAATAACTTGCAGACATTCTTGCAACGATTCTGCACGACGTTTCTCCTCCTCTTCCATATCCTTCTGAGTGTTCTTCATCTTAAAACTTTCAGCTACTTGATCTTTCGTTAAAGGCATCTCGATGCCATCCTCTTCCTTCGATTCGTCTAGACTTTCGTCGGATTCGCTATTATACTGTTCGGTAGATTTCGTTTCTGCAACAAGCTTCTCGATCTCGTTAAATTCAACAGACAGATCCTTCAAAGCCTCGTTCTTCCGATTTTCTATCTTTGCTTTGCCCTCGGCGATCTTTTTCAACTTTTCCTGAACTTCTTCCTCGGATTTTGGACAATCTGCTTCCGTGATCTCTGCCAATTTTTCTAAATATTCTTCCGGAGAACTCAATTCTACGAACTTCGTTCCCTGTCCTTGACTTAAACATACATCTTCCGTAAAATTTTTTACCAAACCTTCTTCCGACTTTGGTTCTTTTGTAGATTGATCTTCTACTTCATTCGTTGTCGCTTTTTTATCATTTTCCGTAGATTCTCCAAGTTCTTCCAAAATTAATGGCTCTTTACCTCCTTTATTGGAAAATATGGAAGTTGGTTGGTCCAAAGTTGCTTCAAATTTAGCTTCTTTCATACTATCTCTAAATTTAAAATACGCAGAAATATTCACATTAGGCGAAGAATAAACCAGATTTCTTTCGTCTTCGTCATCCCAGTCGCTTAAAAAATATAAACTGTCCGACATCTTGTTCACTTCTTCCGTCATTTCTTCGTTACTGATATGAACAAAATCATGTTTCTGATTTTCCATACGTTCTTCACACTCCTCCATTTTTATATTTGCTTCCTTAGTTCGATCATCGATCGTTTGATCTTCTGAATCACAGTCGATATTGTTTCCATTTTGATCGTTTCTGTTTGCAGTATCTTGACGAGTCTCCTTACAAATATTTCGTTCGCGATTTATCTCGATCAAAGAAATTTTATCAGAGACAACAATGGGATGGTTATTGTCTGTCATTTGGTCAAGTCTGTCAAGCTTCTTTTCACAAACCTCTTCGAACGATCGCTGGCAATAAGACTTGGTGCAACAACTATCGTTTTCGTCCAGAGTCATAGATTCACCTTCTTCAGCGTCGTCGAAGGTCAAAGTGTCATCCATATCGCTGTCGCTGTCTTTCTCAGCTTTCGTCGAATTGTAATAAGACAGATTTTCACAGGTTACATCGAAGATCGCGTTACAATCGAAATACGACAGCCAATTGGAGTCGTCCTCGTTATCGACTTCCGGTATAGATTCGAGGGTTGATTTGTTCGCTTGGTCGTTCGATGTGCTTTCGTTTTTCAACGATTCTAAGGTAATTTTTGTGAGAACGTCGGATGACGAGGTGGACAGAACTTCGAAGTCCACCGATGAATCTTTTGGTATCTTTGAAAAAATAGGTAATTTGATTTTCTGAAGCATGAAACAACAAGATATTTTTACCATTAAATTGAAAGGTAAACTGCTTTTAGTTTTATATGACTGACTGGCAATCGTAGTGGTGTAGGTAAAAGTTTAGAGAATATTAATGAATTTCCTAAACGTGTCATTTATTTAGGTTCGTAATTAATCGCTACGCAACCACGGATGAGATACAGTGACTCACGAAAAATTCGGACATTCCTGGAAACTTTTTATGTGCATATCATATAAAACATTTTGAAACCTCGTTAGCGCTGTATCGAGATGCTATTCTCCTGATTATATTCAGGGTACGTATATAAAGGATACGCTTCGCGATGATCATCCAGGTGTTTGAACGTTCAGTTGTTTGCTATATTAATAAACGACAATATGTAATGAGATGGTCTTTAGCGCTAATTATATAATAACTGCTATTCGTGCTGTATGGCAACAAGTGTTTTGTAACTTTTATATACATCTTCAAATTGGTTTCGAACTTTACTATTATAATCACGATAGTCGTGCCTCGCTACAGTGCCAACGAAATTTCAAAATGTTTCGTACAATGCGCATAATGTATGCGTACGATTTGTATAAATGTTATATATTTTCGCGAGCCACTGTATTTCGCGGCATAATATTGTCGTTTGACGTTCGGCGTCACGGAAAAATTTTCTGGCGATATAATAGCGTTCGTGATGCGTCATAAACGAGCGTCTGTTTTTGTGTATTCTGTATTTGTTCGTCTAGCACGGCGTACGTTCGCAGTTGCAACGCAGGTAATTAAATCGCAATTTCACTCTCTAACGATATATTTCCTAATTTGAAAAAGTATATTGAGAGCTTTTTATAATACATGTACGTAGAACACTATGATTCTCAGTTTGCCATATAACACTGATATACAGCGATAAATAAAAATATCAGCGTAATTGAAATTTATGAAAGATATTCACGATAATTAAAATCTTCTATATATGTATGTATTTCTTTAAAAACGATTCATTATGTACTTTGTTCTAGTTATTTTTATCTTACAGCTACTTGACGATAATAAATTATAAAATATCAAAATTTTGGATGCGGAAACTAAATAATTAAAAGAATCGAATAAGGAATCTATGGATACTCTCAGACAATCAGTATTATATTGGCAATATGATATTGACAATAATTATTGACAATATATATCGGCAGTTTTAATACTTCTCTTCATCACTGTTTGGCAGTTAACCTCTCTTTTTGTCACATCAACTTGTCACTTTCTCCTGCGCGTTGAATTAAAGTAATATTACCAAAGAAGTGATTAAGAGGATAGATTCTAACCGATTTTTTAATTTCTGTTTCAGACAAATTGGTACTACTTGCTACAGCGTCGAGCCTGGTTTCAACCGATAGTTTCTTCTCCAAAGTGACTTGAAAATCGCACTCTTCCTGCATTTTGCCACGTCCTTATGAACTTAGTGCCCACGATACAGAAGCAAAGAACCGACGTAAGTATTTAGTTTCTTAAAGGAATGTTTTCGCGAAAGTATATTTCAACATGACTGCTCGAAAATACAAAAAACTCCGCTCAACAGTATTCGTTGCCTAGGTGTCGTTTGATCGATATTTGCTGCGACGTTCTACGCATTTCACATTGTTTCATTCTAATTGAACGTATCTTTATCGATATAGTAACCCGTACCTCTACCTTCGTTCATTTCCTTCGCCAACTTTTATATTCCGATAAATTAATTAAATTCATTTATTTTCTTCTATTCGCATTATTTCTATTCGGATTTCTTTCGGAGTAGCGGACTGGTTTCCTTCAGTGTGTCGCTAAATGTCATCGTCGAAGCTTCAGAAGCTCGTGCTTGCAGAAAATATTCTAATTAAATATCGCGTATTAGCTTCAGATGATCCGTGGCAAAATTAGAATGAAAGGACGAATAGTTACATGCTACTTTGTTGTAATATCGGTGAACGTATCCATTAACATACCAAAACAAAAGATTGTAGGATTACGAAGGACCATGGTTTATCCATATGGTTTATAGGGTATCTCGATCTCCTATCTATTCCTCGCATATCTCGCTTTGCTTTTGTTGCGTCTGGATGCCCCCCTCGATGGCACTTGTTTTTCCACTCGGTTGCAAGCCGGCGATGATGCTCGAGAATGAATGCTATCAACATAATTCAACGGAAAAAGCTGAACGCCGATTCGCAGGCGTCGCGACGAATCGGGATCGATGGAAACGGGAAATCGGCTCGGCCGCGAGGCTTTCAGCAAGTCGACCCGCATCCTCTTTTTTCCCTCAAGGCGATTCCCGGTCGTCTACTTACCAAGACACGTCTTTCTACGCAGCTAGCCTAAGTCCGAGTGGCCGTCGCGTCGCCTCTTTCCATCCTGTTCATAGGGATTTCGCTTTTTACTCGATCGACACACTCGTCATTTGTAGCAATTTCTCTTCTTCTCGGGATTCGAGCACTTCCTTGTAAGTGTAACACACCCTCGATCGCTTCTCTATCGATTTCAAATGGATACATTCTGATTCATAAGTAGACTACGGATTTTTACGCGTCGATGGTAAATTTCAAGGTGTGTAAAATATATGGAGTACATGTAATACGCAACGATATGTAAAATGTCGAAAATAGAATATTCATTAGAATATTTAGTAGGTAAAATAATCTCTTTTCTTCTTCGATTATATTCGCAAAAATCTGATGGTTCATAAATATCCGCAATCTATTCATAAGTTGGTGTATCGATTCTATTAAATGGTCTATTCATAAGTTATTACATGATTGTTAATTTTAATCATAACGTTTATGGATATTAGTTTGTAATAAGTTTCCCGAAGCGTGCTATGTAACTTAGTTTTGTTCATGATAAAAATGTTTAGGTGAATATCAATTTTATTATCGTTTAACTGCTTCGGTTATTTATTCTTATTTTAAACACGTTATGGAAAGATATCGTCTGATTCGAAGTTATAAGTATTAGTAAAGTCCTACGCGTTTATGCTTGCGAAGTAACAACAGCCTTCAAAATAAGGGTTGAAAAACCTACTTTACTAAATATCTTAAAAACCAGTGAACACATAGGAAAATTTTTAAATACATACAGAAGTTTTCGTTTATTTCTTTTTACAGAGTATACTATTACACAAATAAAATCATTAAAATCTTCAGATTTTTACTTTGAATTCCCTTGGTTGCACCAGATTGTCTCATCAGTGATTCGTCACTCCCTTTTATTTACTCGTTTGAAATATTCCTTGACATTTTTATTCTAGCCATTATTATGTTACATAAATTTGTTTCTTCAAGAGTCTACCGAATTACTGTATACAACTTAAAGAGAGGAAATTTTATTCCGTGGGATAAGAAGAAAATATTTAATTGAATAATCGATTACTTCCCTGGATATTTTCCAAGAGAGGTAAGGCAGCAGAGTTCTGTGTGTCATCGTATACATACGATGCATACCAGATTTCGTTCTTGCGGCGGCAGGTAGATAACTCGCCACAGGGTCGACGGAAACGGGAAATTGCACCACAGCTCCATATTCGAAGCATCCCTCCTTTTTCTCACAGTCGCGCCGTCCTGCGCAGTTTTCTTCGCAGCCTGCCGTCGCTATCTCGAAACATGTGGAAATTAGATACTCGGCGTTAGATTGTATGCAATCGAACCAGTGACATCTATTCGGCAGCTTTCTGGGGAACAATCGAAGTCCTTATACATTTTGATATCCTTACAATGATAAAAACAACTCCATAAATGGAACGTCGCGTCGTCTCAAACGTCTGGATCATCGTAATAAGTGCGAGTTATGTTTAAAAGACGAAGTTGGTATTTTGTTTAGGTTTATTGACATTTTAAGTAGAAATTCATCGCGAAATTGTCATCGTATTAGTTTAGAACAGAATTTCCGTAGTAATGTTCTTTGAAACATTCTGTACGGTCGCAGAATCATTCTTTTTTTTTATTGTTACAAGCTCATTTATTTCCTTATGATATCTTCTGAAGAAGGAAAACTTAATTTTTGAAAACACGACAGCAGCTACAGTCGAGCGAGTGCTATAATATTCTATTAATATTTTTTACAAAGTCCAATTTTTCCAAAAGTCGTTAGGAACAGGTCGATTACTCTATATAACGTATAAAATTTACCATTTTGTTATATAAAAAAAAAGTAGGACAACTTTTCAAACAATTTACTACCTTTGACTCGACTTTGAATACCGTTATATGATTTTTGAAATTCCACGTATTCGGAAGTGGACAGAACTTTTTTAGATAGTCTAACAGTCGAAATATGAATAATCGGAGCCATAAAATTTCGCATTTTTTATGAAAGAATTGAAAGAAGAATGAAAATATTCGCATTGCGCGCTGAAAAAACGGCACAAAAAGTCAACGATCGCTGATTAGGAAATCATATTGTGGTTTCCTGTCCGGAAATACGCATGACTACATTCCGATAACCGTTAATGACGGTGCATTTATGATAGATAGCGTTTCTGCTACGTCTTTGACGTCTGCTGACACGAAAAGTTGAGAAGATTACAAGGGAGTTACACGTGTATTTGACGTCGCGTAATAGGACGCTTTTGCTTCTACTGATAGCAGTGCCACTTTCATATCAAGTTTTCGATGTATCGATATTGCGCAATCTATCGTCGACTATAATTTAAAAAATCAAATAGTACTTGCATAGCGATCTTGAAAGAAAAGTGACACTCGATCGATTCCTCGAGTTGATGTGAATTCATTTGTATTTTAACAGATGGCATTCAACATCCGTGTCGCTGATTATGATTCAAACTTAATAAAGTAATATTCTATACGTGAATCTGAATTATTATTAGAAGACCGATTAATAGAACGATCGATTATCAGAACATCGATCAATGAATCCTTAGGAATGACTGCTTGTAAGAAAAATTTAAGTAGAATAGGTGCTTCGATTCTTCGGTAAAGATTAATAAATACACATTATGCGTGATGTTCTAATATTTTGTAGTTGACGCAGCACCACAATAGCAAATAGATAGGGCTCGTTTTACCCTTTCGAATGGAATTTTTCCTTTACAGCGTCGACAGTGACAACTATATGTTAACCTGGACAGATTTAGCGCAGTTTGGAAAAATAGGTCAAATGTAATTTTTAAAACAGAATATTTAGCGTCATTTATCACATAATCGTATGTCGAATAATCTCAGTGACGTAAAATAAATTAAAAATTATTTTAAGGCGTATTGTTCCATTAGTCCCGAAAGGACTAAATAACTGTGAAAGAAACGTAAGATAAGGGGTTAAGCAGGCACCAGAAGTATCATCGATGAAATGGTAACATATTTCGAGCGTGGACAAAGATTTTCGTTCTGGTAAAGCGATTCAATGACTGGAAAACAATTTTGAGTCGCGTCCATTAGCTTTCATGAGCCGGCGCGTGACCATGACCTCGACGATCAAGCGTCTAGCACTTCTAAACCGAGTTCACCTAGCTTTCAATCACTTTTTTCCGATGCTGTATCTGTTCCGGCGCAACGTCTATGTTTTAGTAACAACCAGGAAGCTTTTCATATCCATAGAAACCGGAAAAACCAATTCTATATTGCACTTTTTTCCTTAGAAATAATTTCTTCGAGATTGACACTCTTCCGACGATCGTTCGGCCTTCGTCGAAAGATGATTAGCGAGCGGAATAACGGCGGAAGATTCGAGCCGGCTGTTGAATTATTGAAGCATCCAAAGAGGGAGAAAGAGAACTAAGAGGATTAAAAGCCTAGAGACATATTAGAATTTCAAGAGGCGAGCCGATAAAAATATTCAATCGTGGTTGAATTTACTTTTCGATGGGTATCGTTGCGACCTTGATTTCGAAGATCTCGTTGACGATCCCATCCCACCTTCCGGCGATTTCCTCTCGTCTGATGATCGAGGATTAATTCAAAATGTGGCGACGAATACTGTTGAATTTTGGTAAAATTTTGGAAGCAGAAGAATCCTATCGTTTGATCAAATTAATCTTTTATTAGACGTATATCGCTTTCCTGGCCCTTAATTCGTATTTGAAGTACCAGGCAACGTCCACTGTCAAACAAGAAATTACAAGTTATAGTAAAATTACATCGGCTAATATTTCATAAAAATTTCAGAAATGATTCATATAAACATATCTGCTCGAGTCCAGTAACTGTACCAACAGTGATTCCACGTACGTCTCATACTTTGACTTTGATCTATTTTCTTATTATTCTTGTTTTACTTTTGTTTCATCCAACCCCGTATAATTTTAGAGATCCACGACAACGCACCCTTAAGATTTCAGTATGTACGTTTATCAGTATATTGCATTTGAAAAAAGTTTTCATTTTCAAGGCTACCCTGGGAAAGTGAATTATTAATTATTATTACTAATAAAAGTGTCGTCCGATCATCGTGATAGATCGGAATCTAAAATATTATGAAAAATTACTGACTGGTTATCCTCGTCGCTCTAATCGTTCCATTTTTATTAGATACTGGCCCGGGCGTGGAAAAAAACCACATCAACGATCAGCTGACATCGAAACGGCATTTTAAAACGGCAAGTTGGTCATCCACGCGATCCAGGGATCCTTTCTCTATGGTCTCTTTAAATCGACGAATTGCGAATAGTCTAGGAAACGTTCACGGCCGATAGCGGATTCAAAGCGTATTCAAATACGATTCTGCCTCCTCCATCCTAGACGCGTGAACCTTAATTCTCAAGGCAGAAGCAGCCGACCACCCACTGCTATTTTGCTTTTCAAAAATGTACGCGATTAGCTGAGCGAGACAAAGACAGATCAACCATGACGGAGGAAGAAAACGGAAACCGTCAATTACATAATGCATTCGAATCGTGATCCATACGAGTTGCTCGATCCGTCTCGATCTCTGGCTATTGGTACACAAAACGGGGATCTCGGGGAGCGTGATGGGCGATCCTCGAGGTCATGGTCACGTCGTGTCTCGCAGACATCAAATTTAATCGCCTCTAAAAAAAACGTTAGTCTTGAAGCTCTTCCTCGGGCATTTTTTGGAAATTACGCAATCTTTCCGAGCTATGCAGTATAAAAAATTTATCAAAGAGATTTGGGGGAAATGATATATTATAACACACAGGCTTGCGGAAGTATTTGATACTCTTTGTGAATATATTATGCGAGTTGTAGCGAATAATTTGAAATTTCATTATCACTGTAGAACGAGTCTGCATTATCGTGGTTACAGAATAGGAAGTATCGGTACACTATTGTACCCATTATGACATATACATGTTCTAATTAATTACGTATATTAATATACACATGGTACTTCATATGATTATAAAAATTTGATCAAAAATGAGATACATAGGACCTGATAAGAAACATTTTGTTGGGAAATAATTGTTAAATATAATCCGCGATATCAGTGTAACGAGTACAGTTAATAAGTGTTTTTAACCGACTTCTAACTTTTAACCGACATGTGTAACTGATGACACAAAATATTTAATTCGTGGCAACGAAGATGAATTTTCTATGCAAAGTGATTTCTATTTTTGGTCTTGCAAGGAGGAAAAAAGTGAAGTTATTCCACCTGAATATCTGTTGACGCGCAAGGTGGCGCGAGCAAAGGAAGCCGACGCTTCCTTTCGCATCGATCTGATGCAACAAAGTTTTACGATCGTATACCTGGGTAATCGAAAAGCTCGAAGGCGTCCACGTGTACCGAAGACAACTATATTGACGATTTGTCGCAAGGTTCGTGAAGCGAGCATGACGAAAAACACAATTAGCAAGTATAATCAGTCGTCAGCTGACCTATGACAATCTAACCCTGTCATCATTCTAAGGGCATGGCGCAATTTCGTATAAATTATCAAACACACGTGTTAAATCACGATCGAGCCGAAACGATCAGCAAGTCTAATGAACTATCAAACGACCTATGACAACGTGTCATCTGAAACAAAATTCGTCAACTTTTTGTAGGCCAAGGAAAATTTCTGTCGAAATATGATCGAATAGTTTCCAGTCATCGTCTGTCGATTACGCAAGGGGATCCATCAATTTATCGATTTTCTAGGATTAGTGATGAAAGAAGAGTTTCGTTCATTCAGAAATGATTATTCAAAATTCAAAATTCGATTGAAATGTTTCGCATTATAATTTACCAAGTATCTAAGAGGATCCATATATTTATCGATTTTCTAGGATTAGCCATAAAAGAAGAACGTCACGTTGCTTGGAAATTATTGTGGACACAGAAAGATAAATAAGCATTCAAAATTTAATTGAAATTTATTTCGATCCATCGTCGATTTATTTGAGAGAATTCGTCATCTCTATCGATTCTCTAGTGATTAGCGATACGAGGCTAGAAGCTGCAGAGAAGCGTTGTCTGGAAATGAGAATTGCGGTGGATGTAGGAAGATAGTCGTATATGCGATGCGCCACAGATTGGTCGATCGACTAATCGACAGGATGACAGGTTGGAGCCACTTCCACTTCCACGCAACATGGAGTAACTTTGTAACGGAATGCGAGTTACGGAAAGAAGTTACTCGGCCATTACGATGCGCAGTAGGAAGAAAAACGGTAGCGATCGAGCGTGATCGGAGAGTCAATCGAAAGGAGGAATCGGTCTTCTTCGTTGTTGCATAATGTTGAGGCACTCGACGAGATACGGAGGAGATAATTTGATGATTGAATTCGATACAAGAAGTCGAGAATAATCGATGATATACAAATTACCCAAACGAAGATATAATTCGTCCGATATATTCTCCAAGTTGCAAACAACAGAATTTTAACATTTAATAATATCAAGATTAATCAGGACATATTATTAATGTTTAATATGAAGATGGATGACCATCTATTCACCCCAACGGTGAACGGAGAAAACATAAAAATTATGATCATTTCTGGCAATATATGTAGCATATATCGATCAGTGGTAAATAATAGTTTCGTTGATAGTGTGCATTTTTAATAACATTGATTTAATGCAAGGATAAAACCATTTATTATAGCTAATAACTAATTACATATTCTGTTTTCAATTCATCGATTTCGTTCTCGAATGACGATACAAAAGTTAATTTATTCTTTTGATTGACTGTAACCCGCCAGACATAGACTTTCGACGAAGACAATTTTACATAATTATAATTTTTTCCCAACACAGTGTCTCGAATTGATTGTATCGCGAACTATGAATATTTGAAATTCACTTTGCGCCGTCGTAATACTTTACCGAGAGGGAAGGTGCACGAGTATAGAAAGAAAAAGTAGCGGGAAAAGTTCTGTACGTGATGCTTTCATGAGAAGCATCAATGTTGCCCTTATCATTGGAAAATTCATAAATAATTGATACGAAACGAAGAGGCGACGATGATGCAGCGCGTCCCCGAGACTTGCGACTCGTTTATTGTTCCGTGCGTGACGCTTTTATGAGAAGAATCAATGTTCTCCTTATCGTTGGAAAATTCATAAATAATTGATACGAAACGAAGAGGCGACGATGTTGCAGCGCGTCCCCGAGACTTGCGACTCGTTTATTGTTCCGTGCGTGACGCTTTTATGAGAAGAATCAATGTTCTCCTTATCGTTGGAAAATTCATAAATAATTGATACGCAACGAAGAGGCGACGAAGTTGCAGCGCGTCCCCGAGACTTCCGATTCGTTTATTGTTTATAGATTTTCCCTGATTCCACTACGATATAGGCAACCATAAATTGCATCGGCTGCGAGTTTTCCATAAATTTGAATAACATTTTCACTTCCTGCGCTATCGCGTGGACCCCCACCTAGCTTAGTTGACGACAATGCGAGCAACGATAAGACTGTCACGGTGACCTCGCCCTTAGAAGGAAAGATTTTAAATTTTATTCGACCGAACCCCGCATACCATTATCGTTCTCGTATCTATTATTCGTTGCTTTTACCTATCCGGCTTACTGTCTTCTTCATTTGTTTCTATTCCGAACTCTTCTAAATTGACCAATCGATTTTAACCATTTTAACATCCACCGATGGTAGTTCTTCCGTTCTTATTCTTATTCTTATTCTTACTTCTTCGTTTTTAGGTACGTATTAGGTTGTACAAGATCTAATTAATCAACGACGCATTGTAGCTACAAAAAGTATTTGCACATATCTTCATTTCTCGATAAAGTGTATTTTTGTCAGATTCTACGTTCCCTTTTCGCACATAATACCAAATTTTTATCCTCGTATAAAAGTATTAGCGAATGATGTGAAATTTGTGATACTTTGGCCTAGTTAAATAATACGTATTTAAATATTTTACAAATATCTTTCGTATGTATTATTTTGTTATATCGTCCTTCGTAAATGGATTAGGTAACTTGTATACCCATCACTTCAAATCTTTTGTCCTTTAGAAAATATAATTATTACTTGTGAAAAAATGTTGCAAATATCGAAATAATTAATATGCCAATATTAGTTATATATTCTAATTAAATTCGAATCTATTCTTAGTCCCAGGAAATTGAAGAACCTGATTTATCTATATGTCTATTAACCTTTACAACCCTATTATACTTTCCTATTTAAGGGACAACCTGGTTAATAGGTTAACACATACATAGGAATAGTGTCAAGTGCAAAGGAATGTTAAACGATGACCTGTAGAAACTGTTAGATGACTAGGTGTGTACAATTCCAAGTCCCAATTCGTGGAATGCATTTTTTTTTTACCTCTGCTACTGTCAGCAAATAATATGATCGCCGATCGTTTGGTGTCAGTTTCCTTCTGCAAATAGTCTTCTGTTTCTTCAGGTGTTTGTAACCCCACAATATCGAGTGTCACGAATGATTGAAAGCCTGGAATTCTTCATTTTGATCGGCACCTTCGTTCAAATTAAAATCCATCTCCATGGATGAAACGACAATATACATCTGAATTACGTTAGATCATTAATTATCCGTGATTGAAGCAATTACGATACGCGCTTTTTACGTAATCGAATTTATTGCACAATCGAATAGCTTTGTTTTTACGCCAGGCAAGATAATTTTGTTATTCCTGTTTTCCAATTTTTCTTATTTCATTCCCTTTTATATTATTCGATATTCCGATATAATCGATCCTTTGATCTTTCCTTAATCCTTTTAAACTTTCCGAAGATCGCAACGCCAAAGAACGAGGATAAAAAAGAAAAAAGAGTGCATTACTGAATCGCCGCATTATTGAATGGATCGTGTTTCGTAATTCGAGCGGGGACTTTCCATGGTTCCTGGTAAACGAATTTGGAAAGTTGTCGCGTTCCTCGAAATCACGCGAAAACAACCATAACATGGAGGCCCGTCCCGTTTCGCATTCTAATCGAAGTCTTGACGAAATTCTACGGCGCATCGAGTGGGCAGATTTGAAAGTCGATGGCGGAGAAAAATCTGCGAAACACGTGGATCACCTTTTGCCCCTTCTGCTTCAACTTCACCTTTCTCCATCTTTTTCTTCTCAACCTTTCGCCATTTCTCTTTCTTCATTGCTACTTGTTGACGTAGGAAGAAATTTCGTTTGCTTCAGAAACTAGCATTTATCGAGATTAAATTTGAATATGATTCGTCAGTCGGTTGAGTTCAAAGAATCATCCCTTACATTGTAACGTAAATTCTTCCTGCTTTTATATTTATCACAATATATGTGATACATTTATTGTAATTTATCACAGTATAATTACGTCAATTAGTCATTGGCGGCGCTACACAGAAACGAGAGATTCTAAAAAATTCATTAATTTACATCGACCTTAATCTGCATCAATCTACATTAATGAATTTTCTAGAATTTCTCGTTCCTCTTTATTTTTCACAATCCCTGTTATTTGTTTGAATTACGTTGCAAGAGACAGTCAAGAAAATAGATATTAATAAGTGCTGACTTCGATTTTAATACAGATACGATTTTTAAATTCCGATCCACTTTATTTTCATGCCACGTGTTCTTCAAAAATTCTCTTAGTCATTCTTCCTGACATCCTAAAAGAAAAAGAAAAAAAGGAAAAAGTAGAAATTAATAAGTCTACTATTATTGAAAGGATCTTAATAACAAGCATACGATTACTTTCACGATGTAGCATATTTAGACATCGACATACACTTTCTGTTTCACTTTGCGAGTTGTCTCGTTTCGCAGCGGATGTTCGAAAAGTTTCTAATGATTAACGTTCGCGTGAAATCGGACAGAAAGCTGACAGTCGGTTCTAGTTTACTTATTTAGGGGTAGACGATTTTAACGGTGCATGTCGCATTTAAATATCAGATGTAAAAGGAAACACGTGAATCACCTTTGCGAGCTCCCCACCACCTGCTTCGGCTGCCCCTTCCCAGGCTTTTCTCCTGCCATTTCTCTTTCTTCGCGACCCGTGTGTTTATGCAGCGACGCACGTTTCCTCAGTATGGATCACTTACGTGCTCGAATTGCGATTGTTCTCGGTATCTCTGGTTTAAAAAAGCGTCATTCGTATTCAAACAATGTCACGAAGGCTAGAAGGTTCGATTAGAAATTTGATATTATCCGTGTAGACGACAAATTTTCGCGTTGATAACGCAATCATATCAATTCTTGCTGAATTTTCGAGAAAATCTGATACGTCGTCAAACTTTTAGCTTATGATCGTTTTATTCGAGCGACTGGCTATGAAATTATTCATTCTCGAGTACAGACGTTTGTCTTTTATTGTTTCAGAGATCTGAATTTTTATTTTATTACTGGAATCTAATTTTAAAAACCGCAAAATTTGAGTTTGCGAAGAAGCTTGGAATTTTAGCAACTGCGACTGTTCTTAGGAACTGATATTATTTTATTAAATTTATTTCAGAATTTACTATTATCTAAATCATAGCCTTACAACGGATAATCTTGTAAAAGTAAGTCGCTGGTCTTTCAAGAAATCAAACACCAACCACCTATCTAAACAATGATAATATACAGAAACTTATAAAACTTATAAAAAGTGGAATCATTCGCTTTGGCTTCTAAAAGCCTCAGTCGTAGTCGAATAAAAATCTCTTTATGATCTTTTCCTGTAAATGATTTTTTTTCCATAACGCAGGCTTTTTCATAGGGATATCAGTTGTCAGTCGGCCAAGACATCATGATTCACAGATCCAGGTCAGCAAAACAAAATCGATCCAGTGATTTGCCGGTAGAGAATTAGCATACGCACGTAACCGATCCTACTTCTCATCTGGGTTCCCCGCCTAAACTTCAGTCCTGTCATTGTCCCGGAATTTCCCGTTATTTTTTATTCCCTTTCCGCGCGATAGCGGAACCCGACGTTCCAGGGAACTCCATGAAATATTACGGTGTTTTGTTTCGGTATTTTACTCTTTTAACATTTCATGTCCCTCGAAAAGTCACGATACTTACGCACCTTGAAACGCTTTACTCGCGAAAGACGAGTATTATATTATTATTCCCTGCCATTTTGCATTTACTAGTTGCAAATGATTTAGATAATCGTTTCTCGTTATCGACAATTTGTCGATTTTAGCAGTTACAATTTTCTATTTTCAAAGGGAAATCCGCGCAAATTAGGATCGATATAAGCTAGAAGAAATTTCCTGTTGTATCTTGTGGTACCTTCAGAGCCATGGCCTTGAATATTTCATATTCATATCGACATTAGCTACAATTCGTACGGAGAAGGTTTTGAACATGCCTGTGCGCCGAGTAAGGCCAACAACTTTTTGCGACTCGCCGAAGCTTTCATTTTGTCGAATCAAAGAGCGGGCTCATCAAATTTGAATTTTATTATAGGGTCATTCGTTAGCTCGAACATCCACAGCCGCGATAAGAACACGCGGTTCGCTTCAAACTCTAAACGAATAAAGCTAAAAAATCATCATACTTTTATAGTTGAAAAATTAACGTGTACACCAAAATATCTAGGTTTGTCTTTTTACATGCAAATGAGCTTCTTGGCTGAAAAGCTGGACTGATCAACTCTGCTTTTTGTAAGATTTTCAATCTCAAATAAATTATTTACTTCCATAGTTTTTTTTTTTCGTTTTATTGCAAGAAAACAATATAGATAAGCGTAGATTCTCCAAGGAAATTCTTAAAATAATTGTAATGTTCCATACTCTATACATTTTTCTTTACTCTTCGCAATTTATACGAACAGTTGTTATGGCTAGACGAATATGACGAATTTTTCAGCACTTGCGGGAAACTTGAAGGTGCAAAAATGCATACAATGCAAAAATATATGAAATTTTCAGAGTTTGTTATGATATTGGATAAGTAAAACAAATTTCTGTCCAGGTGCTATTTTCCAAATTTTATTCGTAAAAATATAAATTTGCATAAATATTTGCGCTCCGATTGTGGCTTCTGTGCGGCTCGATGATTCTTTCGCAATAGGAAATTGCGATTGTTTTGATCGAGAAGCTTGAAAAATACGGAATTGCGACGAACCAAAACAAAATCTATGTCGCAATTCAGGAGCTGGCCGCGTTGAGCGATGTCAGTGGAGCAAAAAGAAAGTACCGCTATTCTTAGGCCTGCGTGATCCTTATCAGTGGCTCTTTCTGTATCAGTAATGCCCTTTAACGTTGAATTCCATCGCTGAAAACCGTAACTTTTGGAAATTGGGAGCAGCCATGTGCCATGAGAAACGGAAACATAAACAACTCTGGCGAGCTAATGGTGTTGGAGAATGCTCATTCCTCGAGGAACCGAAAACGTTTTCGACACGCCACTGAGAGACATCATTTTGCGTTGTCCTTCTTTTTTTGTTTCTGGCAAGTTTCGTCATTTTTGACAAATGACTGGTAATTTTAATAAATTATATTCCTCGTGTGTAAAATAGCAAATCAATGAATAATGAAGATCTTTATGTTTTTTCTCTGTGATATTATGTTATGAATCTTTAATTTTGCAACAATGTGTAATCCATTAATTTCGACCTCAAGATCTACAAATAGACTTGGTTCAGAGTTTCTATATTTAATTATATATTTATCCATTGATGGTTGTTTAACCTAGCATTTTAACGATCGAACATAGTGAAATGATTAAGAAGTTAGATATGATACATTATTCTTCTATCTGCGCTATTCTACCTGCATTATGCTTCTTTAAGCTTTCTCTCGGTGTTTTGAATAATAATTTTTTTATAATACCTTTTTTCTTATTCCATTATTTTATTGCCCAAAGGTTTACAAAATTATACGAAGAGATATTTCTTTCGGAATATCTTCTATTTTTCTATTTATGATCACGAAGATGGAGCGCAAGATGTTAAATTAAATCAAATTTACATTCTGTATTAAACGAAGATATAACGCGTTGGTTCTATTATCACTATCGTAAGAGAATTAGAAATACAACGCTAATTTTAGTGTCGTTAGCTTCAACCATGCTTTGATCAGCCTTCGGTACAACGAGGCCAATTGAATTGTTCGTGAAACTTCGAATATCGTCAGGCAAGATCACGGCGAGCCGTTGGTCATATATTTTGTGAAGTGCGGAGGCCCAGATCCTTAGATCTCCATAGCGTATAGAGCGATTTTTCGACCTGAAAATTCCTATCTGCATAAAACAAACGAGTGATCGCCGATTCAAGTAGACGCAAATGCTGCCCTTTCGGCATAACGCAGTCTCATTACGGAATTGGTGACATAACTTTTCGTCGTCGAGCGATCGTATTCGAACGATAAGAACTCCTCACGCTCGTCTCGAATTTGTCCCATACAGGCGAATAACGATGCACGACGATTTTGAAATGTTTAACCAAGAGAAAGATTTTTAATTAAATAAAATATCTAAGTTGAAGCGAAATTCGAATGAAACGTTCGAAGTGGCTCATGAATATTCGAAAATTTCTACGTGTCTTACTTTGGAAGAAAGTGCGTTTTATAACACAGCATTCTGATATTCGTCGTGTAGTTTTTCAAAGTTATATCATCGCCTACGTGTACGAATCTTGATGCCACAGAATGCGAATTCATCTTTCCGAGGCTGTGAAACGTTCAGCATCTGCGAACCCAGTAAACCGTACGACTCAGCGTCATCATCACTGCTATCTCGCGAAATTACGTAGAATAGTTTCAGATTTAACACGTCACTCTTCCTTTCTACGCTGCAGCCCGAAACAAAACATTCTCACAAACGTGTCTTCATTCACTGCCGACCTGCATATCTAAACCGACACACAATCCTGGATCTAATTTTCTACCTGCATTAGAGAATATTTTTCTCTCCCAGAATCTTCGTCGAATTTAACAGCAGAGATTGCACAAATTTCTGCAAGCAGGACTTAACGCGAAAGACAAGGAAGAATAGGACGAGAAATTTTAGGAAATTTATTATCGAATAATTTACATAATTCGCTAATTTCCAACTTCGGTAGAAAACCTGAAGTTTCATAGCAACCGACATTTCGAAATATGCTACATCGTGAAACTGAAAGGATGATACTCTTACGTTGATCGCAACAAATTTTCAACTTTTCTTTCCAATGACGAGAAACGACGTAATCGATCGAAGAAACGACGCATCTAAGATCGGATAATCTGACCGTGATCCTTCTTCAAACACAGATTAGCCACGTGATATCTTAATATCCCAGATTTTAAGATGCAACCCTGAACTAATTAGATGTTTCTCCTATGTCTGTCGTTCGATATAATCTTCCTACCTTTTTCATATTCTACAATCTTTATAAATAAGAAGTATTTAAAAAGAAAAAAAAGAAGATATCCAACGAGACTCAAACGTAAACACAAGATAGGTAGAAGAACAAGGTTGAACCTACAAAATTTTCAAATTTTCTCGTCGGTGAATAAAAACAGTCTGCACGATAAAAGGAACGATATTCCCAAGACCATCGTCGCACCGTGATCCTTCGATAACTTCTTCAAAAGTCCGGCGAGTCATGATCCTCGTTGACTCGGACTTGATATTCCAGGTTTTAACATGCAACCCTGAACTAGTCAGGTATTTCTCCTAGATCTGGTGAATTGGCGATATGTATGTGCATATTATATATGTCAAACCGCTTCGTGTAGGCACAAAACCGGCAAACACGTTTGCACCCATGGCGGATTGGAGCACGTGGTCGAAGCACACACGTGCTGCCGGCTGGCACAACTTCGCGCTGGTTCTAAATTTACCGCTCGACGAGAGACCTAAGCCAGTCATCCCTGGTGTCCTCTTTCACCTGCTTTGTCCGCAGTTTCGCAAAAAATTGTACACGAGTCACCTGGGGCACGTTTCGAGGCCCTCGAAAGAAGAAATCGTCTGGACGCGATCTGGAGCGTATAACGGCGACAGTTGGAAACGATGCACAGTACGTTGTACAGTGGACAAAAATCGACATAATCGTAGCTGGATTTTCATCCTATTATCCGATGACATCATCAGGCTGTAAATAAGTAATACAAGAGTAAACAATAATTCTCCAGAGAATCAGCAGAGCGTTAGTAAGAATCGTTTGTTAAGTCTTGTTAAATGACGTTTCTTAGAACTTAAATATGGAGACTTTGAGCAAGGATATGTGTAATTTTAACTTCCAATTAAAAAATGTCTATCATATTGTTACATAACTTCTGCTCGTCACAAACCGCCACACTGAATATTCTTTGCTTCTTTAGAGAAATCCATTCGGAATCGCGGCTTGCTTGGAGAGTGAATCTCTGACCACATTTATTTTACAAGAAAAATTTAAAAGTAACAGAAAAACTTTGTTCTTTACTAAATGTCAGCTCAATATCTGATAAAACGGAGAGGAAGGAGAAATGACCTCTGCGTGATATTTGCGAAAAAATGGAAAGATTTTTCCTGATATCGGCATTATTATTGATATCAAGTTTCAGGAAAAGTGCACGTTATATGCATCTTTTAATCTTTGTCGCGAATCCTCATTCAAATGCCGTACTATGAAACGTGAGAACGTGCAAACGTGCGAACCTGGCCTGCAGACGCGCGAACGTTGCCTGCGAACGCGGCCCGCGAATTTTGATTTTTGTCCCGAATCCCGTTTGTCGAAGACCGACGAAGGTACTTGTCTCTTTTGAATTGAAATTAATGAGGATTAATTTTTGTTCATTTTTGAAATTAATAAGTAGGACGAAAGAAGAGGGAAATTGAAGACAGAAGAGGAACGTAATAAATATGCAAATATCTTCGTGAATATATTTTAAAGAACCGAGGTAGAAATTTGATTGACCTATTAAATGTTACATGCTTTCGCATATAAATTCTTCTTTATTCTTGAATATTTTAAAAATATTAATTGTCATAATATTAGTAATTTCATTGATTTTACACATCTTCGAGTTATCATCTATTTTAAAAAGCTAATATATCTTATCACATAGTAGGTCGTTTTTCTTTCCAATCAAATCATATTAAGCGATATAGAAATCGATTAAAGACTACTCTCATTTCATCCTCCAATCTTCGTAGGATTTACTGAGTATTATTTTATATATATATATATATATATATATATATATATATATATATATATATATAATTTTAGTACTCTTATTTATTCATTTATTTAAATGAGAAAAAAATGACATATTAAATATGGAAATATGCACTTGTACGAGAATTTTACAAGAGAAAGATCGTCGAAGGTTAGTGAGGGAAAACTTTCTCGTTTTTCAGGAAGCGATGAAAAGGACATTAAGTTCCAAAACGACCAATCGGCGTGCACGGTGGCGAAGTGAAAGAGAAAGTAACACACACACACACGTATTATCTTGGCCACATCTTACAGGCTTTTGCGGTTGCAAGGATCGTGGTTAAAGCGTAACACAGTTAAGCCGTAGATCGATCGGTAAAAAAGAAGGAAAAAACAGGAAAAAATTAGCTAGCTATGTCAGGTTTCTTCGTGTTAAAAGATCACCTGAAAGACTGAGCTTTCTAAGGAAGTAAATTATCGATCGCAATCCAGAAACGAAGGAGAAAGTGTCACGAGGCGTGCTCGATCTAATCCACGCACGTTCCACTTTTTTAAATCGCATCTCGCCCAGTTATTTTGCGACTATCTCTCCTTACGAACACTGCGACCTACATCAAGAGTTTGCTCGATTTTTGCGAATTTTATTTCGTAGTTTTTCTCGACTTAATTCACTTAGCACGCGGTCTTCGACGCAACCGTGTTCTTCGATCGTCAAAAAATATTTTTAGATTCGAGAAAAATATAACAGAATCGTTATCGATACGCGTGATTTTCGATTTTAATTTTGCACTGAGATTATTCATGCAGATTTCCCTTTGGCTCTTCTATAGGAATTTTTATAAAATACTTTAAATATCGTGTCGGATGGGAAAGCAAGAAAGTGTAGTCTTTGATTGAGAAGTCTCAGCGTAACAATCGGCTCTCGCATCGTACTTACATGAATCGAAGAAGGATCGAAGGATCTGGTGTCAATGAGAAAAGTAAACCCTCGTCTGCTGAATAGATCAGCTAATTTAGATCAGTCCGACTAAATGCGAGGACTTTTAAATAGAGCGCACCACGCGTTCGAGAATTGCAAGCAAACGGAGTCACCTACTAAACTCTCAGCCCGATTGCAAATCGCATTCAGTCGTCGCACGTGTGTGTATTCCGTTGGTCAGTTGTTACCAGGCTCCGAACAGACGCATGGTAACCAATTCTTACCAATCTTTTTATCGAATGTATCGAGACATTCATCTAGTATCTGTATGTAACTCCTTTCTTCTTTATCGTGGCCATGTGTCGCTTTCATCCCCTTAGATTACTATTTTTAATAATTACGTGACTAGTCGAACACCACTTAGCAAATAAGACATTTTTTTATACGATAACAATTTTAAAATTCGATACTTCAGTCGATCGCAGATTACCAAAACTGTCTTTTTATTAAATTTGAGTATGAGGCTTTTTCTTGAAAATATTTATATAAAAAGTAGCGATCGTAGGTCTCTTAAAAAATATCGACGTCGAAAGCATCATCACCTTTCTAATATTAAATATGCTGTTGTCTTTTCACAAAATTTCATGCATTTCTTGTCTCTTGATAAGCAACTTATATTTTCGAACGGAATAAATCCTCCCCTTAATTACAGTTTATTAATGCGCAGCCTCTTATCAATTAAATAACAACAAAATCATGTCGGTTTTAAATATATATTTTTTCAAAAACAGCTGTTAAATTGACGAAGTTTCATAAAATTATTAACACAGTCGATACTTCGATATTATGATCTGTAGTATTTTAGGAATTTCAAAAAAGACAATTTTGGTAATACCACCACGCGTTGAATTTTAAGACCGTTTCCCTGCAAAAAGCAGGAAATGTGATTTGTCATGTTCTTTCTATGATCTTCAAATATAATCTTCGCCACGAGTTAGATATCACAAAGCAAGGTTCCAACCTAATTAAAGAACGAAATTGGTGAATACTACCTCGCCACAAATTATGCGAAATAACACGCCACGAGCTATTAAACCAGGGCTACAAGAAAAGAGCACCGATCTGGCCGTTGCTCGAAGGAACGAGTAGACCCATTACGAACACCGATCTCGCATACCTAGCGAATCGGTTGGCCAACTAAGAAATGCTGCACCATTTTCAGCTCGAAGGATGTCTATCAATTACCCCCGCAAGAATGTATACTCAGCCTGTCGGGTTTAATTACGTGGCCACTAAAGAAAAAAAGAAAGTGGTATATAGACCAAACATAAGAGAATACGTCAAGACACGAACATGGTCAATTTCGACAGAGAAAACCCGACCAGCGAGTAGGACATTTGTTTGCTGAATGTGATTAAAAAAAAAAAAAAGAAGAAGAAGAAGAAGAAGAGGAACGTCACATCGCTAATGCGGTCGTGTTTCATTGGCACAGTGAGGGAAAGAGAAAGAACAGATGATATCACACTGGTCCAGAGTTGAGTTTTAGCTGTTCAAATGAATAGAAAATAAATTACTCAAAAACGCGCGACCTGTGTATTTCTTATATCAGTGACCATGATGTAATAATTGACGATCAGTTTCATTTAATTAAGAAACTACATGGTAAAAAGACGAAGCATGTACGAAGCTATTGCTTGACTCTTGCTTTGTGATTCGCAATTTATTTCAACTGCGCCATTTTCCACTGGAGCTCCGTATCTAAAAAAGTAAGGAGGATACATATAAAAGAAATTACACCATTTTGGGCACGAGAGAAACACAAAAATAGTACGAAATAAAGACGCTGATACAGACGAAGAGTCATCAAAGAATCAAGAATTATAAGGACATTAGATCGCGAAGATGTCAAGATAATAAATAGATTACGCAATAATAGAAGTAATAAAATTAACGAACAAGATAAAGATGGAAATGTAATGAAACTCATTTTTTATTCATTGCTTAAAGGCTGAACGTTCGACTCTGGACCAGTACGCGATCGTGACAATTTCGAGTTATCTTGCAATCGGCGCCAGGTCTCGCGCAACCACCGATCCCTTGTGACCACTGCATTTTCCGCAAGCTGAGACTTTCACCTGGTGCACCGCGTTCTCCGGTGACGTGGTGGCTAGGCAGCGCCACTTAGATCGCACGGTTATGTGCGAAACCGAGACCCCGAGACCCAGTTTACCGCGACGACCTGACACGTTCTATTAATCTAATAATATTACTGATCGCCTCTACCGATGGTTATTGATCACGTGCATACTATGTGAATGTTGGAGGATAATAATATCTATGTTGGATTATTTTCAAACTGGTTTAAATGATATTTTAGATAGTTTGGTTGTGGTAATGGCAATCTGGAAATGTTTTATTGATTTGGTATCAGCGAAGACAGATTATTTATTCAATTGGCTTTGTTGGTAATAATTGTTGCGTGTATTGTTCATAGTACTCGGTACGTAAAAGTCTAAGTTTTTAATTATTTTTTCAACTGTTTAAAATGACGATACTGTAGACACGCATGATAGTAAGAGTAATCTGTTCTTGTTGAATTGAAAATTGGATAGAAACAGTCTTTGTTGTAGATAGTGTAAATCAATACAGCGATATAGATTATATAAATTGCTTGATTTTAATTTTTATCGTATATTTTCCTCGATGAACGTGTTGCGAAAATTGAATTAATTAATGCAAATTGTCATGGTTCATCCAAGATATAACGATATCAGGGCTCATTTGATTTATTTTCTATTAATATGAAAAGCCAATATCCTTACTTTACATAGAAAGAAATATTCGCTGGAACTTCTCAGTTTCGTCTAAAACCTATACAAGTCTGTAAAACAGCAGATAAAGTATTAAGCGTACTAACCAAACTTAAACAGATCGATAGCCAATCATATTACTATTGCCAATGTCCAAATTATGCAAATGCATCGAATACATCTAGAAGCAGGTCAGGTTACACGGCGTATTCATTTAATATGTCGCAAATAGGGCAGCGTTTCCAATGAGTGTATGGTCTATCTAATTTCAAATCTCCTACCAGAATACATCTTGGATCATTCCTAACCACATATATACATATATAAACCTGAAACTGTTCAGAAGCTACACTTTCCATTTCAGGATGGGAGCCCCAATTTTCAACCCTCAACCTTCTAACCCTGTTACGATTCCCGAATTTCTATGTTTCAATCTAGCTCTCATTTTACCAAGTAAAAATAATTCGATGATGTTCGAAGAAGGAATTCAACGTAAAATTTAGATCATACACACGAATGAAACTTTCGCTTATATTTTGTCCAGGCTAAAGGTATTTTGTTAACGGTAAAAAACTATAATTTGGTGGAAAAGTGGCCGAAAGAACGTGGCATGGGTTAAGCTTGAAATAGGATGAAGCAAGAAACGACAGAATATGCTGACCGGTAGCGTGACAGAGCGAGCAATTCGAACGCGACAAAGTGTTGGAGATCGTCGCCTGCTGAATATTCAAACACTGTCTGGCTGGCTAGGTCAAGGGTGTGGGAAGAGGACGAACGAGAATATACCGTGGTATTGGTTGCCAGCCAGAGGCACGGCGGCCAGTCTTTCTACTTGGGGTAGACAAAGAGAAACCAGTCGAGATGGAGAGAAAAAAAAAGGAAAAAAGAAGAAGAAAACACGGTGAAACGGTCACCCTTGAAATCCATCTGATGCACGGGGACCACCTGATGCTCATAATATAGCGATTAAGGCTAATGCAGACGCATAAAAATGCAGCCGACCGAGAGACCGAGTCCCGAGATTGTTACAAAGTAAACACTTGCCCTTCCCAGGGCTGCTCCAGTCATTCCGTATTCAAGGACGCAGATCGATCCTCCCGTTGCGAACCCACCGCGAAACCGGCACAGAAAAGGAAGAGGAATCCCGAGGCGGCGGCTCCTTGATGCAGCTGCTAGGAAGAAACTGCATTCTTCTTCTCAGCCACGGTGTACTACAGATACGTACAGTAGAAAAATGTAACGTTCCGCCTACCGCGGTAGAAACACCGATGTTTTGATCGTTGCTGTTGTTGTTGTTGTTGGCAGATGATAATAGAAGGATTGCTGCTATTGTACGTAATTTTTGATAAGGAGGAAAAGTATGGGAGAATAAAGGATACTGGATTAGATGATTTTTTACGTTCATAAAGGCGAAATTTAATGAGGAGAAATTTTGGTATAAGGAGGAAATACGGATGGAGAAAGGAGAGGATAATATTAGAGCAGAAGGTTTTCTAAATTGATATTTTAATGAAATTTTAATTAATACTGGAACAGAGGATTTTTTTTAAGTAGTATGGCTAAAAGAAGTAATTTGCGATAAGGAGAGAGAATAAGGGGGAAGCAACGATACTGCGTTAATGACGTCAAAGCATTCCACATAATAGGAGCGGCATTACACGTACTCTCATACGTTTTCCCACAAGCTGTCGTCGTTCGACGATGGTAAGAGTTAAACGACACTTGTCATTTCGTCTAGTAAAGACGCGAATGCGCGTAAACCTGATCTGACTACGTACTAGTTTTACTTCGTAGTACATATGCAAGACAGGATTTTCAATATGCATGAGTTGATCCTAGATTCGATAAGGTATCAACATAGATTGGAATGGAATCGAGAAACTTTTTCGATAATTCCGCTTATTCAACGAATCATCGAGTCGTTCCTTACAAATATATTTTTCGGTATATTGCGGTATATTCTTATCTTATATTTTTCATATAACTCGTAATACACTACATAGAAATTTTGATAAAATTCATATGAAATTTCATATTCCTATGGAAATACGAAATTTGAGTTTGATATATTTCCTTATCAACGATCGTCCATATCGAAGGGGTAAAAGATTATTAGATATTGTTATCATAGATACTCCAATTTCCTTATAAGAAAATATTCCAATATACAGAATCATAATCGGTATACAGAAGTTTTATTGTATTTGTTATTATAATATCAATCAATAAAATTGTAATATTTGTTTCATCAGCAAACAATCAGGAAAGGTTGAAAACAGTTCTCAAAATTATCAATTTGTTAATATATTCTGTCATCCTACAGATACTCTCCATTTTCTTAGTAATCTCGCCAATTTATATTCTAACAACCAAGTACAGTATTTTTCACGTATAATACTAACCAAACGTGTTATCAGCACTAGTAAATACATTCGTGTTATGATGCAGAAGCGCTAAATATATCAACCATTAATAAATTATTATTTTCCTAGATGCTTTTTAGCCTTTTCTTGTAATGCAAGTGTTGGCGAAAGAGTATATGGGGTAAGGCCGCTATCACTGATCATGAATTACCCATTCGAAGTTAGCAGTGGCAGGAAAAGCCTGTCAATGGGCTAGCAGAGCTTCTTCATTCGCTTTGAACGGCGCGGCGCCTGCATAATACTTGCCAGGGCACCAACGTGTTCTCCTTTATTATACAAATATATCATCAATGACCGGCTTGGTCCGTAGGAAAAAGGAATAAAATGAAATAAAGCGGATGCCGTTCAGGAACGAGTCTTTATTTCCCTTAATTCAAGCACAGCATCGAAGCTGGACTACACATAAAAACATCAACTATAAACTTTCAACAGATGTAATAATTTATATTTTTATTCATTTGCGCTATCATTTATTTTCTTCAATAGAGATTAACTCGATTCAAGTCCCTGTTTTCATTTCGATTTTATAAATATCGTTGGTTTCTTAGAAGAGTGACACAATTAATTGTAAGAAGAGTAAATCTTTCATTTAATTAATCAACTCGTTTAATTTGATTAAATCTTTCGGGAGAGCTTGAAATAGAAAATTATTCGTTATTCAGCAATATAAAGAGATTTCTTTTTACAATTTTACTAATATTCTTTGGATTTCGCAGATCTTTAACAAAATATCCTTTGTGTCCATTATTTATTATTAAAAAAAGGGAGGGAAATAGTTTTCGCGAATCACAATATTTTCTCTTTTTTCGTTTCAATTATTTGACCCCGTATCAACCACTGAAATCGCGATTCAAGAGTAAGGTTTACAGTTTGGTATGTTTTAAGTAGTGTAATAAGTTTTGGGTCGGTTCATAGTCTTCTAAATTGTTTCTCAAAGTAGATCTTATGCAGAATCGATGTCTATTCGTTATTTGTCATTTGCAATCAACGATGATATGCTCCATTGTCAGGTGAACTTCGCGCAGTTCGCAGAATAGAATTCTTCTTGTTAAATAATATAATTGTATGGAATAATTATTGCAACTTGTACAAATTTATATTTTCAAAAGTACGGATAAAGGATAGAGTCCGAACAGAGATTTGTTTTATTGTCTAAATATTATAACTAGTATCCTACTTGGATAGTTTATATATACTTGCACATTATGCATATCGTCTGCATTTTTGCACCTTTAAATTTTTATAAATGCATTTTCACAATTCATTTTCCCAGATATTCCAAAATTGGTTAATTTTGCGCTTTTCTTTTTGTCAAACCAACGATATTCTCCAAAAGAAACACCGCCTAGGGCAACAGTAGTCTAATCTGAAGCAATAATAATTGTCATTCCACCTTCGTCCCTGTCTTGTTCAACAAACAAGAATGACGATCACGCTATGACGTCATTTCACGTAAGAGTAGTCGGTCAAACGTGATCGACATGTTGTCCACGACGTAGTCACGTCACAGGCTTTGCGTCGATTTCGAACAGGTAAATCGTGTCAAGATACACGAGAACCTTTCTAGGGGCGAGGAAAAAGACCACCTTCGAAAGTTTATACGTAATGATATCAACGACGAAATGCATCTGCATTCACCGCGTGTCCTTTTCAGAAAACATTCCAAATGCTTACTCGGTTTACGCATGAAGAGTTACGTATTTGTTACACATTTGTTTATTGGAAAATTATATCGAATTTTACTTTATCAATTGCGTTATTACACAGATATAATGTGAAATAACAGATTCGAAATTAAACAGTCTTGTTTATGTATACGAGGATATTTCGAGAGTTCGCCATCGATGTAATTTCTGAAGAAAATCCTCCATTAGATGTACAAATCGTTAAAAAGATAATAACTTCTGCTACCTCTATCCTGTAGCGTCTCCAATCACAAATATCAAGATATACGCAAATATAAGACAAACCTAGAGATTATTGGGAATTTACTAAACCAACATTAAGAATCATCTTCGAGTCTCGACATTTACATTCATTATTTCCTTGCATCCTCGCAAATCGACTAACAGCAATTAATCGTTTTTTCCTTGTCTCGAGACTTATGAACGAGGGTGTAGAATAGGCTAAAATGTGTGAATCGAAGCAGTAAGATATAAAGTACACCTTACTGCACAGCAGAAAATCTAAAGGGGGAAAGAATGGACCCACAATGTCATCTGTGTCACGATGCAAATCGAAGGAGCAAAAGTCGACGACATCCAGATACAGAGGATGCCACTGCAGTCGTAAACCCGTATCGTCGGTGGCATAACAGGTTTCGGTGAAATTCGTACCAACACGAACGTTCGTGTCCGGCAAACATGCGCGCTGAACAGAGAGGAAATCCACCCGTGGACGACCTGGAAGCAAATTACGTCAGATCGACCTGGGGTCCAACGAACCCAGACCGTCAGCTTTTACTACTTTCCGTTCCATCCGCGGAAGAAAATAACGATCGTTCAATTATCGCGAAATACGTAATGGTTGTCCTCTGAAAAGGTGTCCTCTGACTTCCAATGACACGCAGAAAGGACCTTTTCACGAATTTTTCCATTATGATACGTGAGATTCATCAGACATTAATTTTTCCTCGAAAATGATAGATATTGTATTGGCTTGTACAAACCTGCAGAATTAAAAGCAGATTTTACATATTGAAATGTCTGAGATTTTGGTCGTAAGGTATGGAACAACTTGTAGAATATCTGTAGAGATTATTGTTAGATTTGTAGAAAATTTTGTTTTGCATAGCTTGGAAATTAAAATATCTACGAGGTAAGCTGTGTCTGTGTATACATATTCCTATCTTTTTTATTCAATTTAGAAATCTTTATACATTCTCGCGTATTATGTTCATTCTGTGTACTTTTGCGTGTTTAAATTATCCGTAAATGTATAAACATCCACGGTCTATTAATAGTCTTTCGATATGAGATATAATGACTGTGAGCTCAATACATGTTATTCATAAGACATAAATTACACTGTTCTCAGTGATCGTTGATGACTTCCAAGAATCTAAGCGAACTATAATGGAGTTACCATCGTTTAAAGGTGGATATACTAGATAATAATGTAAATTCTAGGCCCATCTTGTATACCTAAAAAAGGAAACAGGGTAAAATAACTCGACCGGTGTCAAATAGCTTCAAACGCGATCAAACGTGAGATTAACCGAGAGACAGGTCACAAAGTGTTTCTAAATTCCAATTGCATTTTTATTGTCAGTCATTGGTACGCTGATGAAATCCAATTAAAAGATAAAAGGTAGGGGTTTTAGCCTACGTTCTCCATGAATAAATTCTTCGACTTTCGCAAACGGTTCGTTTGACGAATCGAAACGGTACACGACCATGGATTACCGTTCTATTCCGCGAATCTTTGTTGCACTCGTTGGTCCTTCTGACGTGTCGTTTTCGAAAGTGTCCACGATCTATCTGTTTGCCACGAAGACCCAGTTCTTTACCCCTTGGACGTAAATAAGATATATATGTATAAAGAACCGTGTGGAAATCCACGATATCCACACCAAGCTTTCTATCTGACTCATCGAGTTGGTCATTTCGATATTATTACATTTTATAGCGTGAGAATGATCGGAATAAAGCCTGTGATTTCGAACAGGACCTTCTCGGATTGGATGACCCAAGAATGAATTGACCCCATTAATGGCATATGCTGTGTTAATACGATATTTCAATTGCAACTTGGTCTTTCCTTAATTTGTATTATTAGATTTTGTGTTTTATCTCTGTATGATCCACGAATTTTTATATCTTAGTAAGGAAGCAGAGAATTTTTAATGTATCAAGAAAATAATTATAGTGGAATAGGAAAGAGAAATTATGTAGACCAACCAGAATTTTTGTGTATTTTGCTCGATGTTTGTTGAGATGTTATTTAACGTTAGAAAAATATTTTTAGATGCAATTTTTTGAAGTTTGAAGCGATCGAGGTATGTATATACTTTGAATTATGATAATTTCTTTCTTCAGCTCGGATTTGTATTTCCTTAGCGAGCTTCTGTAGCCTATCTGTTACTCTAACATATTTTGTGCACCTCAACGAAACGACATCCAAATTACTTTGCCTACGATTGTCGGCAATTTTCAGTGTGTTTTTAGTCTACAAATCTTAAGAGACAAAACTTAATTTAGAAATGATGAGAAGATTTCGAACGAACGACAAACCATGAAAAGAAAAAAAGAGAAACCGATATGCAAATGCAGACGCTGCTGGCTAAACAAAATACTGCAATGTTTATCTCCGCGTAAAACTTGAGCAAGGAAGTTTCTGAAGTACTACCTGACCCAGACGATCGGGACTCGTTCATCCCTACCCTTCCTTCCTGGTCGGTCAAGGCCAACATCATCTCCCGCATCTCATTAGTTCTTTTTGCGCTCAGTTTCATTCACTTATCGCGCAAAAACGTATGGGCGTGTACGTTCGTATTAAACGTGCATACCTCCGCCACGGATACAGAAAACGGATAAGAAAGAAAGAGAAAGAATGCAATATTGTAGCCAAGGCCCATCCCCAACCGGACATAATGAATCCTCAAGAAAAGGAAACGAGAAAAGTGGAAACAAATTTTATCGCCATCGGAGGAACGAATACCAAACTGGTAAACATCGTTAACGCATACATACGCTTATTCCTGTAACCACGGTATAAGTACACGCTTAACCCTTTCACGCTCGATATACATGCATATATATCCAACATCGTATCAAATTGTTCATTTATTTAAATTATTTAAGTTCATTTAGTAAACTGTTAATTAATTACATGACGAAAGCATTTGCTTTCGGTGAAACAGCCTTTAAATTTCACGGATATGCATCTTATAAGTAGACTACAGATATTTATGCAAATTTGTATTTTTCTTGAAAATTGTCTTACCTATTAAATATTACGGCGAAAACTGTAGCTCGAGTTCTTATGTGTACGACACTCAACGATACTCGATAGTTTATCGAATATTATTATAAGTTATGAATAGATTGCTATAAGTAACTACAGATCTGAATGTTCTATGGACAAAATTAGGAAAATAGAAGACAGATGAAGATTCGATTGACGTATCAGAAAATTGTAAAATTGTAAGTACGTAACGATTTTGCAATATTTTTACAAGAAAATGAAACGATCGTTAAATGAAAAGTAGAATCGAATACTCTCAGTTGCCGGTATAAGGATAAAGAAGAAGAAAATATAATTGCAAGGGCGATTTGTCAAAAGTTAATTCGTTACTCGAAGTGGTTCCTTAGGTAACGGCCATACGTGGTTGCTTTTGCGTTGGTTGATTTTCTTTTTTTTTTTTTTTTGTTAGTCCCCACGAAAAGACAATGATTTATTCAACAGCCGAATCAGTTGTCATCGAACAATTCTACGGAGCAAATTGCTCCCGGTTCTCTTCCAACGTTGGCCTATAAATAATCCGGGACGTCGTTGGTTCTGGGTAGTCGTTAATTTGTTTCCTTCGATGCTCGTGCAGGAGCCGGTGAATGTCAAGGCCAGCATTCTCGTTACCATTGGCCGGCGGCCATTACCCCGGAAGCGCTCTCATGGGTTCGGCTCCGATCGCACATCCGACCAAAAAGGAACACCCTGAACCATTCAGATATCGGAGCTGATAACGTCGAAAACAGTCGATGAGATACACGGTCACGGTTAAATCTTGCGAAAAATTGGTCCAGATGTGATAATATCAAACCTTAATCGTTCGATATATCAACCCTTGATTGGTATTATTAGGTCCTCTGATGATCACGATCGCACTTTGAGTTGGACGTGAATTATGTTAATTACAATGATATAACATGTTAATGATAACAATATAATTCGTTAAAACCTGTCCTTACTTTCAACCTTCCGAATTTACTGGGAGAAAAAATGAATTTTTCTGTTCATGGAAACTAACTAAAGCGATGATTGCAAGAATTCGTTGCTCGATCTTTGCTGTTCTGGTCAGATATTGAGGATTCTTCCACGGTTAAACTGTTACAGTGGTCAAACATTCCAGGTGTGGTCGGCTAGAAAGGGAACCCGGCAGTGATTCATCGCACCTGGAAGAAATCTCTGTTATACCATTGACATAACCGGCATTTCGATCCTCGGAGGGCCACGAACTAAGCTTCCGGTGAAAATGTTCGCCTTCCACCTCCGCTATCATGCGAAAGTATCCTCCTAATACCTGCGTTATGAAAATAAAGTTAAATTGAACACGATAATGAAATTATGAGAATAAACCGGAATTGAATAAAGATATAGAAGTACTAATGGAGATAGAAAGGTTTATGACTAATATATTTGTCCAATTACTTGGAGATTATGTATTACCGATATATTAGTTCTACATATTAATTTGTCAAGAATTTATGCACTTTGATCAACTGTTACTACAAATCCACTAAAATGTCCAGACACTTATGTACGCAAGTGTTTACTATATACATATATTGCCAGCCATATTAGAATACCTGCTGGTATTTAGCACAAATTAAATATTTTTCATTACTTTTATCGACTAATCATTCAGTCAACCGTAAATCTGTATAATATAGAATATTAAATAAAATAACATTTGTCGGAATTTTTCAGCGCACTAATACTTATGGTCGATAGTGTACATACAGAAGAAAGGCGACCATAACCAGCAAAGTTTCATCGTTGAAAGCGTACACCAGTGACGTACACCAGTGCGTATCCTTACAGACGCGATTGCGTGTCCTGTTCTCGCGTGGAAAGCGATATCTCGCGGAAACCTCGTCGTCAAAAAGTTCACGTTCCCGTGGTGTGATCAGAGGTGCTCAAGATCAGGAAGTAGAGAGCGTGTAATTCGTGCGATCGTGGCTCCGGGAGGAATTTATTTCGATTGATTCTCGGAATTCTATTCCACACAACCGTTGCCTCGACGATGTAAGAAAAAAAAAAAAAAAAAAGAAAAAAAAATGAAGAAGAAGGAGACAAATTTTACTCGATCCACCGACGAATAATTTATGAAGCAGTTTCCTACATTAAATCGTCGATTTCACAGCGACGATCGAAAGATGTTTCGTATTATCTACCAATTAAGAAGGAAAGATACATCGAGCATACGCATTAGTCACCGTTTGTTTTGATCGAATCGACCGATTCGTAGTTCGAACACGAGCCAACCGTCCATTGAACTCCATTGAAGATTTAAACATCGTCAGATTACGAATATGGGCCCGGTTCGTGTTAGTATCGTCTCACGGATTCCCCAGCTACGTCACTGGAAACATTAATGAGATAGACAGAGGCATTTGTAAGTGCATCATGTCCGACAATCGACGTCATAGGAATGCCTTAACCACTTGTGGCCAGAATTGGGCTAGTTGTGGTTCGTTGAACCTCATTTCGGAGGATACATCTTACATAATACGTTTTCCTTTCTTTCTTCGTGGAAGAATCTGAACGAAACGATTTCAAGAAACATTCCTTCGATAGATAGAAGAAATTCCACGACCGTTTAATCCAGCATTCTTTATAAATTTAGTTGAGCCGGTCACGCTCCACGTTGCCTATAAACAACATTATAACAGTAGAAGAATCTCGATAAATATATTTTAAGAAATACTCTTTCGGCAATGAAGATGGTAGACTAACCGTAGAAGAACATTTCGGAATTTTACAATCGATGATTCTTTACAAATTTCATTCTTTCGCGCCCGACGTTGCGTATACACGAATTATTAACTAAACGATAAATGTGCTTGCAATTTATTTCGAGTTCTTCTCCTTATGAAATAAGATTCAACGCCGTATAATACAAAGCAAGCCTGAGTGGATTAAATTTGGAATTCTCTTCCTTATGACGTAACATAACCTTGTAAGGGTTGAAACTTCTTCCCTTGCAAGATCACTGTACAAGTTCTGGATCTTCTCCTATTCTATGAAAGACCACTTGCACTGGTAACGAACGATACGGGAGAGTACTTCATCAGCTAGATCCTTTAAAGTTTTGCTGGGTACTGTCCAGGGGCAAGATTCCATCATCCACGACAGAGAAAACTAAGCGTTGATTCTGCTCGCAGTCACGAATCGTTGCTTAGAATCATCGCTGTGTGAGTCGTTGGAAGAAGTCGATACGTGACTTTGTGGTAGATTATCGTAGGGTCTAGTGTCTAGTACCTGTGCTTACAGGTTTTAGTACGTATCTAGCACTAGCACCACTTACTTAGAAGACCGGATTCCTAGTCAGTGCATTCAGCTGGCAGATACCAGGTTTCTAAACACATTGCTGCCTTAGGAATCCCTCGACAAGGGAAAATAAAAGTCCTTCTCCTTAAGGCAATCGACGTCCGTTCTATCTGAGCGCAATTTCTGATCGGCCATCCTTCGCCTGCTACTCGAGATTAATCTTCGCTTTAACATATTATAGTCTGGGAAATTTTATGCCAGAGAAATTCATTAATTTCCACCGCAGGAAATTTAGTCGCCGATGAAAAATTCAAAAATAGTTCGATTACCATTCGGAAAAAATTTATAGGAAATAGGTCATTTTGTACGTTTTCGTGTCTTTCTTGTTGGATATTTGTCGTAAAGTCGTAGAAAAGCATTACGAGTCCAATCATCAACGTATTCCGGTATCTAGGAACTGGTGAATTCGAGCATCAACGTATTCTTCTATTGAAAAATTCAATTATCAATGTATTCTTGTACGTAGAAACTGATAAATTCAATTATGAATAGATTCTTCTGTTTATGAAGCATATACGACTAATATCTTCGCTTGAAATTCTTTAGTCAGCCTTCGTGTCTCACTCGCAAAAAAGATCTTCGATACGAAATAGTCGAAAGAATTCTCCTGCCCGTTAGCTTGCCAAAGCAGTCATGAATAAACCAGCCTATTTCCCTTCAGATTCTCCGCTGCGCGAAATCGGAATCACAAAGATCCTTTGAAAGTAAGTCACAGGATCTCAGTGGAAACGTTCATCCACGCGTATGCCCTGCTTCTCTCTCTCTCTCTCTCTCTCTCTCTTTCTCTCTCTCTCTCTCTCTCTCTCCTTTCTTTTTCTTCTTTAGCAGGCCACAGCCAGGTCAAATCGGCCAAGTTGAAATTCGAAGCAGCCGTTCGCACGTTTCCGTATCTCCGACACAAGTTGATCCTGCGTTTCAGATTTAGCCTCCCGCGCAGCAGGATCTTTGGATTTATGTGCATTTTTATGTCGTAGGCGTGCCAAATCTCCTAGGCGCACTCTTACATGCTCGATTTTCTTACTCCTGGGACTGACATGTGTTGCATATCGACGATTTCTATCGAGCAAAACCGCATTAGTCGAAAGCGTCCTTCGATTCTGCTAGATATCCAGTCTGATGGCCGAAGGGGAAGGAGATCTCTTCTTGGTCGATCTTTGGACCAAAGTGGGAGGACGAATAGTTCGCTGAATATATTATATAACTCGAATTTGCAATCTGCGGGCTCGTCGAATAAATTTTTCTATTTTTACGATTGAAACTTTTTTTTTTTTTTGCATAAATCACGTGTTCGGACGATTTTTATGGAGCATAAAATAGTTATTAGAAATAGCCGATCTTTTTTATGGTTAAATTGTGAAGTAAATATTTCTGTTCCTGCGTAGATTTAAATGATTCTTGGCCATTTTCTCGAGGAAAAGATTTTCACTTGAAAATCCGCAATTTTTAGCGATTGTCGATTAATCTAGACCGTTCAGAGTCTATATAAACTTGAGTAAGTTTTTCTATTTTTCACCATTAAAATTTCTTATTAGATACTTGAATAAATATTCGAGCGATTCTTATTTATTTTGTCGTGGGAAAGCTTTTCATTCGGAAATATTCGATTTTTCGGTGGATTGTACGATGCTCGACTGTCGTTGGTTTGAGAGAAAAAACGAAATCGCTTTCTTCAAGGAAAAGTGATAGCGCAAAAGCGGAACGCGCCAGCGCTTAATTGAGTTTTCTCCCGAGTAACACTTACCTAATGCATAATTTAATCGGCACGGTGTATATTCGCCGGGGTTTATAGCGCGTACAGTCCTGATTATAGCATATCCGCGGCTATGTCGTTAACTTGATCTCGAATAAGGCGTGGTATCTGGGTACCGTGATTTTTCCAGCGGGATGCAGTTCAACTGCAACACGGCTGATTACGCGTCAGATGTAATTGGAATACGGGTTAAGCAGCGAAGGTTTATATCGAGTCAAGAACGAGTTCGAGGCTCGGTTTTTCGCGAAAAAACCCGAACAACAGTTATCGGTTTAACGAGGTCGCTTCCTATCCTCTTGCGCTTCTGTTTTTCGGAATCGTTCTAAATTTATCCCAACACAGGGTGTTTTCATCTATTCAACTCGATCATGGAAATTTCAACGACGAACATGCATTTGCTAAAATCATCAAGGGAGAGAAAGTGGTCCGGTTGTTATTCTCCTGAAAAATCATATTCTTTCATTATTGTTAGTTATGTATGAATTATTCCTTATCATTCTTTGATATCACTTTGATATCACGATCTAATAGTGGCAGGAGACGAAGTGTCCAGATTTATTTGCTGGAATTAAGTGAATAATACACTATCAACGATTATAATGGATTATCGTTAGCTATAAGTAATACTTGAGATCTTTTGAACGACGTTATAAATCCATAAAGATATCTACGCTTTTGTAAGTGTTATTCACCGTTGAACATACTCTATTCGTGTAGCAAAGTTCGCTTAAAATAGCAAAATAGTAGGAATCAACGCGAAACAGTTACTTACGTCCAATTAATCTTTAAGCTTTTATATTTTATCGCGACTCATTCTTCAGGCCTGATAGTCAAAGAAATTAATCTTTAAGCTCGAACGTTAGAACGAACGATCAAGGATCAGATAAAACTTCCTGGATCCAACAAACGATGCAGCAATGATTCTTTCATGATTCGGCAGATACGTTTGACGAATTTTTGCAAGTTCGATGCGGCCGTGTCACCCAGTCGCGAGTCATCGTGGCCGCTCGAAAACGAAATCGAAATTATGCCAGCCGCACATTTTTCGGATGCAGCGTGCGGCGTGATCCTGATCGCGGACTAGAACCCCGAAAGTTAGGCAGATGCACCCGGGCCAACGATTTGAAATCCAAATCAGAGTCGCTGCATCAAAATCACCGGTTTGCCTTGCCAGCGAATATATTTGTATCGCTTCCTTCTTTTTTCTTTCTTTTTTTTTTTTGTTTTCGTCGCTGTTTCTTTTGGTCCAACTTTTGGTTGGACTCAACGTCCATTTAGGTCCTTCTCAGTGTCCTTAGCGTAAAAATATCGTAGGAGAACTCCCTGTATTGTCGAATTTTGTCCATTTGCCATTTCGTGATCTACTTTGAGGTAATAAGATCTTGTTGCAAAATGAATTCCTATCCCTTCTCTGCTTACGGTTGAAGCTAGTACTTCGCTTTTTTCACTTAAAATTAGTGTTATTTTAAAGTTTAATATTTTATGTCTTTCTGCTATTTTAGTTTCGCACGATTCTTTCGATCTTCTTATTACATATTATTATATTGAATTGGAAAAATGTAATTGGTGCATCGCCGGCTAAGATTCTTCCACTTTTTCGATCTTGCGTTATTACATCGAGCAGAAAAGACTTTAATGTTTGTAATGTACATTTATTCGTTGTTTTACTTTTATATCATTTGTTCGATCCTCTTGTGTTACATGTATCGCACAGATAAGATGCATCTGATACGCCTTTGATTAATATTTCCACGTCAAAGTACTTAAGTATAGTAGCACTTTAATTATATGAACGAAACTTTAACATGAACTACTGAATCCTGATTGCATCAAATTATCCGAACATAAACTCGTATTATTTGAATTAAACTCTAATTACGTGAACCGTTTGTTCTCCATAAATGCAGCTCTACTCCTTTGCTGTTGCTAAGTTCTACCGTAACCACAAATTAAGAAGTAAATACGATTCTCGGTTTGTAAGATTGGAAGAAAAGCACGAGAGAGCCTTGGAAGAGTAGAGGGACCGCGGTGAGTCCGAAAACGATATCCTCGGGCGTCGAAAATCGGTCTTACGACACATCGATGGCTGGCTTATCTTAACAGCAGGCTAAGTGGTCGCTATTTTTACCCGACCTTGATTCTACAAAAAGGGCCATGATTACCTTGGAAACGGGATCATACGCTATCCATCAAAGTTCGTTGTTGAACAGCTTCGTGAACGGACACACGAGTACTCGTGGCTGTCGTAGCCAGTTTCGACTTCGAACAGTCGATGTAAGTAGTCTAGCCTGAACTCTATACTCGTGGATCCCTAAGCGCTTCTTGTAGATCCGGTGGATAGTAAACGGCCGACTAGCTTAGTCCAAGTACACTTGGTCGTGACCTCGGATTGGTCGATAGACGAGCATGGGGTACTGCTTTCTTGTCCTAGGTTCCGGAGGCAGACTTGCCTACCTTGACGCAAATCCACGTGAACTTGTCCCGTGTTGAAGAGCAGCTGGTTTAGAAAACGAGTTATTATGATACAGCTTCTGCCGCTCATGCTGTTCAAAAATTAGACTTCGATCTCGTCCAATAAAAAGATTAGATTTCAATCTAATTTCCAACGATCGGAGATTTCGGTAATTTCAGTAAAGATCGGGGGACGTATCTATGGAATGACGATCCTTTTGAAAGAGTGAAAAGATTCAGGTCGACAGGAAGATTATTTATCACGCTTTCAGGAAATCTTCAAGCTTTTTAAAGTGTCTTTTAATTCGAAGGTGACAAAGATTTTAGAGCTTCGATGTTTGAAAATTATTCTATCGAATATAAGTATAGATGTTAGAGATAAGATTGGTAGAAGAAAAGTACACGAGGATACTTTCGATTTTCGACAGAAGCAGTTCAGAATGGTACCAAACTGACCCAAACTAATTTCCCTTTTATCGAGCGGCCGGAGTAATTGGACGCTCGTCGCGAAAGTTCGTCCCCGGGTGAAATTATACGGCGCGACATTCAAACGAATGAGGCCCCGAAAACCGGTTCCGAGGCACTCGTCGTTGTTTCTGTCGCTCTCTTAGGTAGCCGGCCGGCCGGCTTCGAGATAAATCGACACGGAAGAGTGTCGTAATCGGGGCCGGGGTACCGTGGTACCCCACGTGGTGGGTGACGCAGGTGCAACAGCGCTATACTCTCTTTCTTACCCTTTCTCTTTCTCTCTCACTCTTCTCGTCTACCGCTTTGCTCTTTTTCCTTCGCGACTAATTCGTTTGACGATGTATCAAATACACAGCGCACGCGAAACTAACGTAACGAAGCAAGCTTCGACTGTTGAACTGAGGAATTAACAATCTTTTTCAGTCTTGGCATCTTTAAGATTAGATTAGGGAGTTTTAGAATATCTAATTTTATTCTGTATTTTATACTTTACAAAACAGTCTTCATTAATTAAAATTAAGATCAGTGATCTTTCGGAAGGCTGCCAATTAAGGATTGGAAATAGAGGAAATATTCTGAGTAATTCGTAACAATATTTCGTCTGCCTACATTACATGTAGCTTTTCATTTTTAATTTTGAATTCTTCGTATTTTTAAGAAATTTTTACCCTACTAGTACGTATAAAAATGCATTTTTTGTATAGAACTTACGATTCTTTTATCTAGGTATTAGTTTACGATCGTATGTCTCTTTTATCCAAGTATCGTAAGTCATTTTTTACGCTTCATTTCTTCTTAATTCCTTCATTCCTCGACAAAGTACAAAATCAAAGGATACGTGCGAGAAAGAGTCACGTGAATCTGCAGGACTTGTTCTGAAAGCTCGACGATGAAACAGGATGGCGCGAAAGCTGGATAACGTGGAGGGGACGATGGGTACACCAACAGGAAAGATGTATGGACTACTTTTTACCGTTGTCACTTTTTCTTGCTCTCAATTTTATCGATTCCCTCCGAGCTGGACAAGCTCGAGTCTCCGTTACGGACGATGCTAATTTTTGATCTAGAACCAAGTACCTCTGAATCTCGTTTCTTCACACAGCGTGCAAACAAAATGATTCAGAAAGAAGATTGTCAAAAATATATTCACGACGATCTACATTCTAACGAGTCAAACGTATAAAAGGACGAGGACGAAAAATATGTCGTTTACACCCTTCTAGGAAAAATGTGACAACTCGAAGAACGTGTTCTTCGAGTTATCACTGTGAGAAAATTTTTTAGGATTCCTTAGATTAATGAACTATAACTGACAGAAACGACACTCGATCTCGTTCTATGATCTTACTTCTTTATTTAGAAATTTTACAAAAAGTCGACTCTTTAAAAAAGCAATACTTCGACTACAAGGATGCAACGTAAAAATAATGTATTATCGTCGAACTGCGGACTTTTATGCAAATTCATATTTTTATAAATACGAATAAAAATAAATACGAATGTTAAAACTGTACCTTGGCATATCTACGTATCTTTGCATCTTCAAATTTCTCACAGATGCGTAAAAGTCGGCAGTCTAATTATTATTATATTCGAAATCAACTAACCCTTTTGTCGGAAAAGATTGTGCTTCGAATTTGAAACACTTTCGGTGCAAGGGCGAGAAATGATTCATCTGGATGGAAAGGATCGTCCGATTCGAAATGAATTCCAGCTTCGCTATTCTAGGCTGTTCCTCGATCGACATCGATGTAATGATTTCAAGGGAGAAGCGATCACGGACTCGGCAACCTCGATAGATCCTAATGATCGATTTAGCGGCGCAAGCATGATCAGCTCGTTGTTCGGCGCCGTGTTATGCAACGTCCCAATTCCACAAACTGCGAAACGTGGAAGACTTCCTGTATCCCGGTCGCGAGACAGAAAAAACTTTTACCTTCGATCGGCATTAGCATGGCTCGCGTACCAACTTAACGATCAATCGATCGCATAAAACCGTGGCGGATGAATCGGTAGCGGTCGGCCAGCTCCATAAATGTATCTGTCGCGAATTTTGCAAGCCAGCATTTCCACCGTTCAGAGTTTCTGTTCCCGTTCGTTCGTTGTGTTATGCATGCGCTCACACGATACCAATTTACTACATATTATTAGACTGATCCGAAAGTTTTGTCGACCGATCTTGCTTCTCGGGCATTTCGAATTTTATTCGAAGGATTTTGCACGAAGCTCGGATAGTCGAAGTATATTTTAATCAAGTCAAGCATCTTTTACGTATATTATAGCGAAGTTGTTAACCTAGGAAATGATGGTATAATATCGCCGAGGAAATAATTTGCCGTTAAAATCAAGCGTCGAATATTATTAAGCTAGAAATATCCGTAGAACCTCGAGAAATTTCTGAGCATCTATTATACGAGGGATTACGTTGGTAAATGGTACACGATGTTACTCTGCTTAATCGAATATTTCTATTTTTAGAAAGAATCAAATGTGACCAGGATGGAATAAAGGTCAGTTAAAATATACGGGTATTTATAATAAACAGTTGGACGACTGCTGTATGCACTTATGTATAGGCCTGCCTCTTGACCGTTAGTGCGTAATGCACGACCGCTACATGCAGATCAACGTCACCGGGACGAGCTCTTTCCTGATGCAGAAGAGAAGGGATAAGGAGCAGAGCAAGGAAGTGGGAGACAGGCCGTTACATTTTCAATAATTTCTTACATAACTGCGTAACCCCATAGCCGGAACCAACTTCTATCCAGGACAGTGGAATATTCCTGAGCTTTTTGGCGACTGGCTCTTTTTAAATTCTTCGTTGATCACACGATCGTCCGATGACTACGAATGGATCTTCAGGGATATGATTTCGCAATATTTGAATTTTGATTTCGTTCTGTAACCATTTTTCTCTGTCTACCGGTTACCACGTATTTTTCTACGATTACGTTATTTATTATTACGATATGGTTATTTATTATAATCGCTTTATGCTACGTGAATTTTAAATGTTACTTTCTTGTTAAATCTAGAATTTGGGAGGGGGTAGGCGAATTTTATGATTCTCTTCCAAAATTCTCTAATCTTTCGTTTCTTAAAAGTCAGTCCTTTAGATTTTGGAATTTGTTCTTTCGCTTATTAAAGGTTTGGCTTTTATCGTAATAATTGCAATGAATACGGATTCTTACGTAAATTCATACTTTTACAAACACGCGCGAAGGAAACTTCTAAATAGAAATTTGTTTACTGCTCTGAATACTTTATCGAATATTTTACATTAAAATTTCATTGTGAAATTCTCATAAACGTCATTCTGTTCATAAAATATCTGTATTACGTATATTATTATAAATAATAACAAGTCGAAGAATCTAAATTGAATTTCATCGCTCTACTCGAGAATTGAAGTCACAGCATGGCTTTTTTTTTTAATTTGGTGTATTCCTCGGCTTATATCAGACTTCACAATGTATTGAATGTTTCTACCGTCTGCAGAACCTTGGTAGAAGGACAAGGGCAACACCGCGATCTAATGCGAAACAGAGGAGCACCGTCTGTCGATTTTATTCATCGCTAATCCAAAGCAACCTTGATTTTCGGCACTGCTCGCCTTCGATATCATACGAATGCGAGAATACCAAGCAGCCTTTTTATCTCGACGATTTGTCTGTGGCAACGTCGACGGTGCCATCATTGTAATCGTCCAAAAATAAACTCTAGAACTTCTCCTTTGATCTAACAGCTTTTATTTCTCTAGATGCTACTTCTTTGCCAAAGAAAGAAAAAATTCATTCATTGACATTCCATTAACAACATATCCCAACATCATTGTAAAGACAATCTGATTGTTGATCACGAGTATTTAACGTGTCGCTGCGATTCCTGGGTTCTCTTCGAGAAAAGTGTGTCACAGAACCGTGTGGCTGTCTCACTTTCTTCGGATCACTCTTCCTGATAGAACAATCAAGAAGTTTTCGTCCGTGAAATATTCAATTATTGCGAAAATGAATATCGATATTAGGAATACTTTCCAGCTTTAGTTTCCTCTGGCGAAATAGAACTTTGTTATTTACAGTGGAATGTATTTCGTTAAGAACCATTTATCAAATATTCTCCTGTGGATTTGAATTGGAAGTGCAATTTGTTCAACGCTACAGACATAGATTGGAAAAGCAGATATAAGAATAGCATCTTCTAATTGTCTTGAGTAGTATTATATTAGAAAAATTTTCTAATTCGATCTTCCTCCTTCGGAAAACCACTCTGTCTTCCAAGGAGTGGAGTTAAAAAGTAAAATATTACAAAGAAAGATCTTCTAAATATCAAAGACGTTATAATGATTCTTCTAAACGGCATATGAAAACAGCTTCCTAATTTTAATTTCCTCCTTCAGAGAACGATCCTGTCTTCCAATTAATCAAAAGATTGGGGCCAGAATACGAACCACGAACGTCGTAAAAGTATATGCGTAAGCCCGTATATTAAGAATTCCATAATTAACCTGCACATTTTCGCGTGGTTCATAAAAATAAAACCTGCTCGTTGGCGATGTAAATCGGATGGTCGGCGGCGGGGTGTAAGTTAAAGGCAAAACATCCGGTATCGTTACATTGTTAAACGAAGCGGAGCCTTGATTTTGGTTGACGCGGGACCTTCGTCGAGTCTGGCCGGTTCCCGATATCCGTCGAACGGATCGGTTCGATCCGTCTCACATCCCCGAGCTCGTCGCCGATTCGCTTTTCGCGGACGCGCCGCGATCTTGAAATTCCGCGAGCCCAAGGCGCTTCGCTTGCTTGCGTGGGATCAAGATCGAGCTCACAAACTTGCGAGAAAACACGTCTAGATTCGCAGAAAACGGCCAGCGATTCCTTTTGATTCAAACACGTGGGCCAATTCTTTTTCCGTTGTAGGAAATTTCGTTTTTTTTTTTCTCCTGTTTCTTTTTCAATAGGAAAATGTTTGCCTTGTGCATCTTCATTAGCTGCACAAATTGTACGTTTCATAGATTTGTAAATTTTCTGTGAAAACATGTAGGAAAAAGGTTTATCGGGAAAGTAGTTCATATCGAATATATAATATAAATATTATATTATATAAATATTAATTATCATAGAATTGATATAGATTGTGCCATAGATATTTGTTATATTCAGACACCTTATAGAGAAGCATATTTGTACAAAAGTATTTGATACTACATAGCCGTGTGTTAAAAGATCGTTTTCTTATTAAATTTGATTTTTCTTCTTAAACATCTCAAGGTAAAACTTTAATCGGTGTATCTGCGTTGGATGCCAGAAATTTCGAAGGATCAACGAATCCATGTTTACACCGAGACAGGTCCCTTGCGTGACTCGAGGTATTTTGATATTATAGATGATAGCTGTCGAGTAATCTTATTTTACGCGCAACCAACGAGGACCAGCCATTTCAGTCGCCCTGCTGAGCAGTGGATCCTTCTGACACCATTATGGACCACAGTCAATAAAAGAAAATATCTCCTACTATACCAAGCTACAAATTCTTGCTTCAAAACTTACTCGAGCATCCAATAACCATTCTGAAACTTCCAAAAACCTTTTTAATCGTGTAACATCCGATGATAACCAAATAGTTGACGGTTGTATACGCAAGAAGCTTTCACGCGCCGTCTGAAAAATTACTCAAATATTCAATAACTACTCTGAAGACTACAGAAACCGTTTTAATCTATTCAATATGTGCTAGTAACGCGTAATTGATGAAAAATTGTGTAATATTCGACTGTGTGGAAAGAGAATCGAGTCGGAGAATACAGTCAAAAAAGGAGACTGGATCGATTCGCAACGCCGATCGAAAGCGAAATGAAAAATTCCATGGGACCAGGGGGTGGAAGAGTGCGAGAATAAAAAAGGAGCTTCGGGTCGCGCAGGAGAGTCGAGAGCTTTCCCGTTATGCGCCTCCTCTCTAAGCCGATTTCGAGCTGCCGGCCACAGGCCGGTACCGCTAGCTTCCCAGAAATCGACGCTCGATAATGCCTCTCGATACGGATGAAGCAATCTCCTACTGTCGCAGAGCCGCGAGAGGGGAAAAAAAGGCCTCCGACAGAAGGGTGGGGAAACAACATGCACGGTGGGGGAAGTCGCACATATAGCTGACACACCACTAGCTCATGTTTTATTCATCGATTCAAACAAATTCGAAGCGTACTCTTCGTCGCGTGCTTCCTCCTCGTCACCGATAACGTGGTTGTCCTTCTCTTATCCGAGCTTTCAGGGCTATACCTTCCCGTTCAGGGATGCCTGGACAATTTGGACGTCGCGAGATCCCTTCTTTCTTCGACAATTTCTTTATTTCACTTATTTTAACGAAATTTGAAAGATCTTTTTGCTGATTTTTCTCATTTCGCTATTAAGTTGTTTTAGGTGGAATTGTTGGTAGAATTGTTCGTCACTTTGTTTTAGGAAATGTTGAACACTTTGATCGAGTTAGTTGGTTGTTTCGTTCCTTTTTTTAAGAATCTTTAGGCTTGAAGGAATTTTGTACGTGTCTTGATTTTATAATCTTTTCGCACGAAATGAAGAAACGATGTTAAGGGTTTAAAAGAATTATTCGTTAACTTATTCCAATAGGGGTTGAATTATCGACTGTTTTTTCTTAACATTTACCTGTGAAAATTGAAGTTTGTCTGATTATTACGAATATTATTTTTTGTACGATTATTAATGGAACTTTTCATTGGTTTGCTTTAGTAAGGGTTCAACTGATTTTTGAACTCATTTCTGGAAGAACAAAGATCGAAGTGGAACACGACGAGCTTCCACATCAATCAATTTTCTACTGGTGGTAATTTGTAACATTTCCAGGCGTACAGACTTTATGATCCTTGCTGATCGTTAGTAGAAAAATTCTGAGAACTTGCCGAAAACTGCTTTACGTTTAAATAGGATCGAAGTTTGTTTTAGAACCTTCTTTTCCTGGTACCATTAAAAAAAATCGTGATCGCACGGTTCTATAAGTTCGCGAAAGTTATTTGACAATTCAAAACGTTCCGAAGAAAGTTCTCGAACTGCAAAGTGGATCAGGTAGATCCAACGTCAGAAGTAATTGCGTCTGACTTAAATTCAATTCTACTGAACTGACCTACTATGATCGCCGCGTTCAATATTGACGCACAACCGACCATTTTCGCGAATATCTTTTGACGATGATATCTAGAAAATCGAGACTATACGCAATTGTTCCGTCGAATAAGCGTTTGTTCGTCATTGACAACCTAATTTTTGCTGAGCGGATTTCCAGAGACAGCTAGACTGTTCAAGGACTGATTAGCTCGAACTTGTGATCGAAACTTCACATTATTGCAGTCACCTTCGTCTTATATTCTCTTGATCTCCTCATAGCACAGCTTTATTTTTTATTTAAAATGTTGCACATATTTTTCAATGATCGTACATTTATTAAATTGGCATCCATTTAAATTTTAGAGTATATTATAATAAATATAACTTTAGAGTAATGTAAAACATACATGCAAAATTATATTTAACAAAATTATCAGAAATATAAAAATTATCGACTTGGATATGTTTTCTCTTAACATTCTTCTTAACATTCATTCGAAGACATTGTAACGATGAATGTACAAATGTACGCAGTAATTCAATTGATCGATTCAGCTCGCTAGCAATTGAATCAAATACCTTCGTTCAAATACCTAATTTTTGTGAAGCAACGACACCGTAATTTTTCCATCGAAGCATTTCAGTGAAAAATCACGAGTATGTTATTTATTAGTGTCGAGTTTCATTTCCACATATGCCAGATTGATGACAAATCAAATTTTTCCAAGCGTTTACCGACTCGACGAAGGTGACACGTCGTTCCTCCGATTCTTTTTACTATTTATAGTAACGACCGCACAAATGTTATTTACAATATCGTTGTCAATTCTACTGTCGCAATAGTTGGGAGCATCAGTGAAAGGATTCTTTTTCCTCCTTTTTCGTCGATCAGAACCGAACGCGTTCGCCTGCCAGTGCTCGTCGCAGAATTGCGTAACTTTCATTCAACATCCTGTAGGAAGAAATTTCAGATTCAAGAAGCGATTGATTTTCCTGGAGATAGCGGAAAACGTCCCGCCGATGACGACGATGAAATTTATGGACGTAAACAATATGTCTGTCTTTGCACTTTGCATTCGAACATAAATCCGAAGCAAAATTTTTTTACGTGTGATCACGTTTCGATATTCGATCGTCGATATTTAGTTAGGATGCGCCGAACACAACGGTAACCGAACCACGTAGAAACTGCTACACACTAGTACGAGAGAGAATACGAAAGATCCGAGACTCGACAAAGATCGAATAAAATCGTTGTCGAGGAAGATGAAGAAGAAAAGGACGCGGTCTACCTACAATTTTCCAGTTGCTGAAATTTCGTCGTAAAAGGCGAGCGGCAATATTCGGAAGGTTTTTCTCCGCTGCAACTCGTTTTGCTCTATCACCCCTGTGGCCCTTAAATGGTCGAGCGAAAAGGCAGCGAGCAGCTCAGCGAGGCTAACGAGCCCAGTCTCTCGTCTCCCCCGGTGGAAAAACGAACGATTTTCGGGTACAGCCTGTACGACGATGGCACGAAAGGCCCACTCTGGATCCGCTTGCAGAACCATAGGCAGGGTCCCATATCGATAAACGTCAAGTACATCGAAATAAGAGCGGAATAAAGGGCGTATGTGAGCCTGGTGTGAGATGGGAGTGAGTAGCCGGTCTCACGAGGTGCTCGTTGGACTGGAGGCGCACCACCTTGCTGCCAGAAAACCCGATGGCACCTTAAGGAGAGAAGTCAAGGGCAAGAAGCGTCCCTTCGTTGCCCAGTCTGGCCCAGCTTGGGCCCTACTTGGACCCCACTCCCGGCCGTCGCGTCTCCACCCCCTCCCCCACCGCCTCACTTCGTGTATACATCTCTTGGTTGTAGAATCTCCCTGCCCCTCCAGCCCCCTTCACCTTTCTGGATCTCCCTCCCTTCCCCTCCATACCTTCTATCATCCTTCCGTTCCGCTCCCTCCACCTTTCCAGCCCTTCTTCTTCGGGCTTCTCCCGACGTTCCACACACCTGAACGACCGAGAGTGTCGGAGAGCCGTCGGCTCTCTCGGTGCTTTCTTGAAATTCGTCTCTCTACCAGCAGTAGCAGCACCAGCAGCACCAGCAGCAACACACCGGGTTGTGTGTTATACACTTACGACAGAGTGTACGACAGAGAGACCAACTCCTCCTCCCCCTTTCGTCTCAACACGAATCCATATGTATGGGGTTGAGAGGCGCACCAGGCGACGCAAATGTGCTGACTACATTACGCCGCTATATAAGATAGCCGGCCAACCATCCTATCCCCACAGACCGAGCCAGATCGGCAGACCGTTCACAGACGGACCAACGAACCGATCTACCGATACTTCAGACACGACACATCTTTTTCATTAACACGGGCCACTTCGCGAACTCAGCCGATCATAGGGTTAGATCAGCCAGTTTTCGTTGAGTAAACCTATTCACCGATATTATTCGATACGTTCGATTTCATCGGGGGAGGTGATCGGATTTTTACACAGTTTACGATTTATACTCAGGATACGTCTTAGCTTGACGATATTTCAACATTTTCAATAATATACGATCGTTGAAAGAGTTTCGTACGGTACAGCGACAACAACACACGTGCCACAAAGTTTCCGAGCTTGGAAAAATTGAAAAGGCTCAGAGAGTCGGTACCCTTCTCGCGATCCAGATACCCTAGGTCGGGGTACCACGGTTCTTCACACGAGACACAACACGAAAACATCGGTGACGATCGTCAGTGAGTGCATCGACGAAGAGAAACAAGGTCGAAGATGATCCCTTTGACAGCCACCACGTGCTTCCTAATCGCTATCACCTTCCTGGCACTCGCCCTGATCCTGCTGGACCATCTAAGGTCCAAGAAAACGACGAAGAATGTCATCTTGGACGATCACGTCCTGCCGGAACCACCTGGACCCAAACCATGGCCGATTCTGGGCTCCCTTCACATCCTGGGACGCTACGACGTACCCTACAAAGCTTTCGCTGATCTTGTTAGGGACTACGACTGTCAGGTGATCAAGCTCAGGATGGGATCCGTGCCCTGCGTGGTCGTCAATGGTCTGGAGAACATCAGAGAAGTGCTCACCATCAAGGGACACCACTTCGATTCCAGGCCAAACTTCACCAGATACCATCTGCTCTTCGGTGGAAACAAGGAGAACTGTAAGAATATTTCTTTTATCTTATCTTTCCTTTATCTCCTACATTTCGATTTTGACACCGTGAACATTCTGCTTGTCGTGAGAAAATTTTGCCAGGATCGAGTGTTCTCTTTTTTTAAAGATTTTTCAATATGTTCTTCCTTTACTTTTATGAATAAATTTGCTAAATCTCAACGGTTTCTTTTCAACGTTGACATCGAGAAGGGAATTTTCGTCGCGTAAAAATTTCCCAAAATTAAACACTGTTCCTTAAAAAATCATTTAAAAATCAGTGCATAGCCGAAAATTAAATTTCCACGATCTCAACGAATCGAAATAAATAATACGCGCCGCTCAGCCAGTTGACAACTCGTTCACCATGCAGACTACCTCGTTAGTTATTTTTGATTATTCGAAAAACTCGTGTCCAAGTGTTACGCAATCGTTTCTCTGCTTCGTATCGTCTCGTAAACCTTCGAGACTCGTTTTATGTATTTGGCCACCGTGTTTAGAAGGATGTCACGCGTTGTTTGAATGAGATTATGTAGCTGTGTGGTTAAACGTTAGGAAAAAATGGATTCGGTACGGGTGGAATCGTGAGTCAGTGTGAAAATTGAATTCGTCGACACCTCGTCACGGCTGCTGAAAACTCGTTCCCCATGCTAACGACCTTGCCGTCGTACGCGACACGTGAGCGGCCGGCCCACACAACCGCAGCCCGTTTATTTTTCGCGTGGCTCGTGCTTTCGTTGCGTCCACGGAACGCCCGAAACTCGTGCTAAGGTCAACGCCGAAGCGGTACCAAGTGCAAGCCGGAAAGGTCACGGTACCACTTTCACGCGTTCCTGGCTCACCTGGCAGCCGACAAACAGGATCAAGGCTGATCCACCGGAGGCGATTCCGATACTCAGCACCATTTTCTTTCTCTCTCTTTCGCTTCATACGTCTCGTCCTCACCATTATTTTGCGCTTAGATCCAGAAACTAGACTCATCTTTGGTCGATTCGAGTTCACAGGTTTGATTGGTTACATGGCAAGAATCAATGCCATGACAGGAGGAGAAATTCTGTGTCCGATCATAGTGCATTTTTGTGCTTAGATCCAGAAACTACGCTTGTTCTTGATCGATTCAAGTACATCAGTTCGATCGGTTATTTAGTAAGAACAATCGTATGAAAGGAAAAATTTTGCGTCCGATTATCGTGATTCTGTGCTTAGATCCAGCAAGTAGTCTAATTTCATACGTCTTGTTAAGGTTTTCTCACGATTAAAGCACCTCTTTTCAACACTGTGCGTCCACTGTAAATGAAATCAGTCTGCATAAATCGTAACGCATAAAATGTGCCATTTTGTTGCATCAGTTTCGCAAGTACTTTTATCCTTGTAGACATACCATTTTAAAGCTGAAATTTTTCTCTTTCACGCATAATTTTCATTTCATTAAGTCTTTTCAGAACTTAGTGGAGTACGAATCTGTAAAATTCGAACATTTCGCGTTACTACCTAACAGTATCGAATAATTTTCCATGTTCTATCGTATTAATCGTATTCGTCGTATTCATATCGTTGAACGAATCAAAGTGAAACAAAAATATCGAGCACTCGTACGACATTATTTTGTAAAAGAACCAAAAATCCTGGATTTCTTGGGTCTCAGGGAACCAAGTTACCGAGCGGTATGTCCTGGCGAGTTGCGAGAAACCAGGTCACTTCCTGTTCTGGTCTGCCCCGCGACCGCTTCGATTTGAAATCGAGTCGCCTCGCTCGCGCGGCGATGAATCGATTTTCTGCCGACTGCGCTCGATCCCGGCATCCGCCGATGCTTGCATTTCCGCGTACGCGTTCCCCCGTCTCGAAGAAAGAGAGATAGAGGAAGAACGACAACGGAAAGGGAGAGGAGAAAGAGTACGCGTCAACAAAATTTTTCCATTTCGTTTTCTTTTCTTTTTTTCTTTTTTTTTTCGCCAGTCAGCGATATTTCGAAACGCGTGACCTATGTGCGTCATCAAGTGCCGTTGGAAGGTCAAGTTTAATCGTGATCATCTTTATTTTGCCTTGACGGTGATCAATGAAAATCGCTAAATCGCCGATCGACATGTCCGTTATCTATTTGTCCCTGTCAACCGGCTGTTAGAGCGGAAGTTATTTCGAGACGAGCTTCAGTTCTTTCGAAAGGAAATTTCAATAAACTACAGAAAAATGAAATATCATCGTTTAAAAGATATTAAAATATGCGATTCTTTCCTTTTGAAATTTCATGCAACAGAAATTCTTCGTTGCCAAAATTCAGATTTTCCTCGACATTTCCTATACAGTGGTATATTATCTCTCTGGAAATTTCTCGCAGTGAAAATCTTTTCCTCCGGAGATTACTTACAACGATATGTAATATAATCTCACAAAAGCCTAAAAAACATTTTCTTTTTTTTATTTTCCAGCTTTGGCATTTTGCAACTGGTCAGAGGTGCAGAAGGCCCGAAGAGAGATGCTCCGCGCGCACACGTTCCCGCGCGCGTTCTCCACACGTTATAACGAACTAAACGGAATAATTGGCGATGAACTGAACCTTATGGTCAACCATCTGGACTCCCTCTCCAACACAAACGTGCACGCGAAACCATTGATCCTTCATTCCTGCGCGAACATCTTTATCACCTACCTCTGTTCGAAGAACTTCCACCTAGAACACGATGGTTTCCGGTACATGGTTGAGAATTTCGACAAGGTGTTCTTCGAAGTAAACCAGGGTTACGCGGCCGATTTCCTACCTTTCCTTATGCCTCTTCATCACAGAAACATGACAAGAATGGCGCACTGGAGCCACGAAATCAGAAAATTCGTCATCAAGAACATCATTTCTGATAGAGTGAATGCCTGGAATGGCATAGTTCCTGAAAAAGATTATCTAGACTGTCTGATCAACCACGTGAAGAGTGGAACAGAACCGCAGATGTCCTGGAATACAGCGTTGTTCGTCATGGAAGATATAATTGGCGGACACACTGCCATTGGAAATCTCCTCGTCAAGGTTTTAGGATTCCTCGCTACAAGACCAGATGTTCAAAAGCTTGCTCAAAAAGAGATTGATTCTCTTGGTATCGCTGGAATCTTCGTTGGGCTGGAGAACAGAGGATCCTTACCTTATGTGGAAGCTATCATCTTGGAGACTATTAGGATAATTGCTAGCCCTATTGTTCCTCACGTGGCTAATCAGGATAGCTCCATTGCTGGTAAGTTTCAGTATTAAATCGCGGATTTTCATGCAATTTTTGCAAATGTAAAGATTCTCATAATGGCAAACAAAGAGGATTTGAAACGTTTTAAAAAGACGTTTAACATATATAATTGGGAGGAAGAATTAAACACGATCTTTTCTGTATTTTACATATTACGTACATTTTGCAGATTCCTGCATCTTTACATTTTCCGTAGAAGCATAAATATCCACGACCCATTTACAACATTTCATTTAATAATTATCGAAGTAGAATCTCCAATCAAAAGTTTCCATTTCTTCCTCTTCTCGTCCATAAGAAACTTGAAAATTGAAAATTTTCCATGTTTTCCTCTGTTTCTATCAATCCTAAACTAATCTGACCTCGTTATTCTTTTCAGGTTACAGAATCAAGAAGGACACCTTCATCTTCCTCAACAACTACGATCTAAACATGTCTACCGATCTGTGGACCGCGCCAGAAGAATTCATGCCCGACAGATTCGTACAGAATGGAAGGTTACTGAAGCCAGAACACTTCCTGCCATTCGGTGGAGGTCGACGATCTTGCATGGGCTACAAACTGGTGCAATATCTGAGCTTCGCCATTCTAGCTACGTTGCTGAAGAACTTCACGATAGCACCCGTGAAGAACGAGGATTACACGATTCCCATCGGAAACCTGGCCCTGCCTGAGATAACCTTCAAATTTCGATTTGAACGACGGTAGGGCCTCGAACATAGCGCGGACGTTGGCCTTGGAGCAAAGGGCTGACACGAGGACTTCGGTTGCTTCGGCGAAGCTTCAGTGAGAGAGACTTCAACGATAGGGCAACCGTAATGGATCGTTGGTCCACGATCAAGAAGGAGCTTCAGGAAAATTTGGGAGGGATCAGCTGAAGAGAGGCTTCTGATTTGTTTTTTTTCTTTTAGACAAAGCTTTATAAGAAGGTCGGATACTGTTTGACCTTCGTCAGCAACGAGAGCTTTACTGACATTACTAGATGGTTAAGGTAGCAAATTTTTGTTGATCGTCCATCAACGGGGAATAATCCCACTTCCCTCTGAAACGGTTCGAAGACGATCAGCCGCGATATCAGGAGAGAAAACTTGGACTGAAAAAGAAGAGGACTGACCCTACGGGATGCTACGGGAAGAACAGTTGTCGTTTTAACGAACAGCTTAGGTAAACCGAGCCTTACCGGTCATCTTCTTGTTTCTTTCTTATAGAATCGTGCCTTCTTTGTATTTTTAGAACCATGCTTACTTTAAGCAATTTTTGGTCGATTAATTGCGACGATAGAGTTCGTGTTGGTTAAGTAAAAGATTTACGCTAGAGCTTGATCGTTGTTCGATATTTTATCGTTGAACGTAGCTGGTGCTGATCAGATTACGATCATCTGTCTGTTGACTTGTTCATATTTACAAGATAATGAACTGATATTATTAGTGGAATTTTACATATCACAAGCTACAGTTTGCTAGTATATTAAGAGACAAATTGGTATAATAGTAACAAGTAAATTATCTGATTTTCATATTTTTTAAAAAATTATACGAGAAAAGTCTACAAACTATAGCTTGTAACTGTTAATTCAATAATATTATTAGTTAGTAAATTATCGTACAAGAGGGTCCAGTCGCCGAATATTCAAGTTGATCGATTAAAAGTGTTTTACTCGATTAACATTATATTTACAGAGTTGATTGACCAAAAGTTACATAATGTAAACGAGGCTTGAGAACGTAGTATCTTCATCTTGAAAGGTTTCAAGAAAGGATTAAATTCTGCTATAAAAAGACGAAGATCTACGTCCAATTATTACGTTATCGGATGATGGTCCGTAGTAAATCCTAAATATATTTTCCTGGAAATCGATCTATTGATCAATCTACTCACTTTATCATTTCCTTCTTCTTCTTTTATTTCATTCTTCTCGATTACTTCTTTGATGTTAATATATAAAATGTTAGATAAAAGGATTAACATCAAGGATAATATTAACTTCAATCGTTAATATCGATCGATTTCATGGGAATACGATGAATCGGCGATGACGGGTGATTCACGAAGATCTACGGATCAGAAATCGCCGAGACTGATTCTTTTGTTTGATCGAACGATCACGTACAAACCATCGTCTGATAACTGTTTGTTCGAAAGACGAGACGCGAGAACGTGAGCGGTAAGCACGGAGAAAACGAGACGATTTCATTTCACGTTAATCGTTTCGATCGAGTGAAATCAGAAGGAAAACGCTTCGCGTCCCTCCAAGAGGGTGTGAATTCATCGCGCGAACTTATCGATCATCCATCGTTCGCGGTATTCCGAATACTCGACCGATATCTGCATCAACATTGATCCAATATTGATTCTTTTCTGAATAACCACGCACATTTGGAATTAGGAGTAACGAACATTTAGGCCCACGAAATTATTTGAACATTTATCGTAGAAAACCTTTATGCGTATGTTGTGTGAAACATATTGAAATTTTATCAACGCTTTTGACTTTATCAACATTTTAAAAATTCGTCGAATCTGTAACGAGTCACGACTGTCCTCATTATATTGGTCTAATTCGAAACTAATCTGAAAACCAAGAAGCTACAAGAACATTGTGCTATGGAAAATAGCAATGGATTGACCAACTAATTATCTAGCATGCACTAAGTATCTTGTAGCTTCTACGTACACTTTCAGAGTTGTTCCAAACTTTGTCGGTATAATCACTATGGTCGAGCCTCATAACGGTATTAATGAAATTGAAAAATGTTCTACATGACATAATATATTAGAAGATTTCTATGAATATTGGAATACTTTCATGAGCTACTGTATTCTAAAAGTGTTACAACTCAAAGTAATTCGATCTTCTGTTAGATGAATATGAAAACAGTCAGAAGAGGATTTTAAGAACTAAGAATGGAAAATTATAAAAATAATATTTGGCTATTGTTTTCTACAGTCTATTCTTTTTCTCAACATTATTTGAATTGCGTCACTTTTGAAATGTGCGAAGTGTTCAAGAACACCTTTAATCGTCGAGGAATTGACGCTGAGTTGGTTCAGAACCGTGGTGAGTTCAGCTTATTTCTGTCCATTTTTAGCATTATCTTTTGGTTTTTCATAGATTTGATATTTTAGAACGAAGACCAAAGTATATAGAAATTATTATTATAATATTAAGCTGTGTAATATCTGTAACTAGTCACGGTTCTAGTATCCTATTTCTTCCAAACAATCGTGGCTTATCAAGGACTAAGCAAAGAAATTTCTCCAATGTTGGACCAACGTTCGTGCGGGATAGCGTAAAATCGGTTCTATATATTTCTTTCCCTTTTTTTCCTTTATGACCGAAGAAAATGTTAACGAGAACATCGCACCGAAGCGTACAACACGTTTAATGTTTGTTAATTCTCGTTTCTCGACGCGATCCTTGACGCACGTTCCTTTCCTCTCTCCTCTCACCTTCTTCTCATCTTTGATATTTCTCTTTTTCTTTCACTCCATGTTTCCCTTAGCGCAAATCTGACCAATTATCTGCACCTTACCAGTTCGTCTTTGTTTCAAAAAGAGAAAAAAGATTCAATGAAGAAAAATATATACTTATTTTTTTAACTAAAAATATATATATTTTTATGGTGCAAAAGTGGTCGCTCGTAAGGGGTGGGAAAATGGTACAGAACGGACGAGTCCCGAGTAAGGCGAGAGAAATCAATTTCTTTTTTTTTTTCTTTTTTTTTTGTTCTTTCTTTTTTTTACTGTAATTATCAATTATTACACGACTGAATGATTTTTCTCAAAGAGAAAAGTCGGTTTTCCCGCGAGAGCTACGCTCGCGTATAATAATTTATTTTTGAGCTATTAAGCATTGATTCTTCTTATTATTATTATGTTATTATATTATATTATATTATATTATTATTATATTATTTCCGCTTGCTACTATTATCATCACTATTATCAGCAGTTAGAGTTTCCATCCCCCTTTTTATCATCACATTTCTCTACCACCCCGTATTTCGTGCTTCCACGTCCGTACGTTATTTTGTGTTTGTTATTTAATTATCGCGATTGTTACAACATTTGTTAATTTATTATTTAAGATTTTAATAATAAAAGCGACAAATAAGACATTCCCGTCTTTTTTTTTATATTTTTGTCTCCCGTTAAACGAGCCTTCCTTTCAGTAACCTCTTTCTACCTTTCTTGCGAACGAAGAACACATCGTGTTAAAAATTTTACTAAACTCTACGAGATCTTTACTAAAACACTTACATCAACTGAGAAACGATCAGTCAAGTGAATACTAACAACTACACTTACTTATTTAACTCTGATCTCTTATCGTTCGCATAATCGCTATCAAGTAAAACTTATTGTCACAAATCCGCTTTATATCTACTTGAACACGGACGTGCAGATAACAGCATTATAACTCTTAGTTCGAAACACTTTGCGGCACCATAACAGAGAACGAAAGAATTCGATACGAAATAAATTATAATCACGCTTGCAGTAGACACTGTTATGTAACGTTAAAAATATTAGCACTTCTCTTAAATGTAATTCAATTACAAATCGATGGTTTTACGTTCGAAGGCAATTATATAACATTTAACATTTATTATTTAATATAATACATATAATATTTAACATTTATTAACGGTACAAAAATAAGCAATGGTATTAACGTTAAAAAGTATATTCTTAAATTACTTTAAAAGAAAATAAACATAGATGGCAGGATGGCAGGCAGTTGCAACGTGGTTTGATAGATTAATTAACAACTATTAGCTCAATAACGAAGCTAGATTTGCAAGAGCTGATATTTTTAACGAACGAAAATCTCGATCAACCTTTCCTAATATTTCTAATCTTTACGCTCGAACTTTTCGCAAACATTAAAAAAATTCTCACGATTTAGACAGAGTTAAAAGTATTTTCACCGTTGCATTGATACTCAGATTTATAAATATTATAATCCCTCGATATCATTTCTTTCCGCCTTCAGAAAATCCATCATTTCTTTTCTTTACTAAATAATTCGTATAATCTTCAGGTAACTACACATTCCTCCAGAAACGTACATCACATCTACCATCCACCATCTTCTCTTTCTCCGGCGAGTCAACCACTTCCTTCTTCCTCGAGAACATATCTTCAATCTCCCTCAAAGTCTTTCCCTTAGTCTCAGGTAAGAAAAACGTCACATATAACGTTCCCAAAAACGACAGCACCGTGAAAAATATGAAAACTCCATGTCTGCCCATAGCGGCCTCCATATCCGGATAAGTTTTCACCGCGATGGAGCTGAAGATGTAATTGATACACGTAGTCAGTCCTGATAACACTTCTTTCACCTTCGTTGGATACACTTCACCCACCATGGCGAATGGGATCACCAAGAAGCCAAAAGTGCTTCCAAAAATGTACATAAGTATACATATCACAGGTATCAGGCCGCCATCGTTTATAGAATATCCTTTATCCTTCATTAATAAGTACACAGACAATACTCCCATGAAAATTGTCATTGCAGATCCAGAAACGATAGAAGGTTTTCTCCTTCCTAATTTTCCTGACATACACGACACTAGTAAAGTACCTACTAATCTTGTTAATCCTATCAAAACTGCCCCCAAATTTGGATCTATAGTAACTCCAGCGCTTTGTATAATGTCCACCGCGTAGTAGACGATGATGAAAAGCCCGGAGAATTGCTGGAAAAAGAAATAACCGAGCAAGATTGCGAAAGGTACCATGGCGTTCCTCTTGAGCATATGTTTCATGAAATTTTGTTTCTTTCGCTGAGGACGTGGTTTCAATTCTTCGTAGAGCTGTGGCGGGGCAGGCACGTCTTTTGGGATGCCGCGAAATTTTTTCAACACCTGTAACGCCTCGTCTAGACGACCTCTGTCTCGTAACCAGATCGGGGTTTCTAGGACGACGGCCAAGGTCAACACGGCCGAGACCAGAGGAAACAGGGCGCACATCAAAGCCACCATTCGCCAGTCGTCCTTTGGGAGAGAAAGATCGTGAGTCGAACCATGATTTCCTGATTAGTAGACTGCGGATTATTTTTCATAAAAATTTCTATTTTTCATAAAAATTTAGTATTCTGTATAGAGCATGAATTTTAGATTCCTGATTAATTTCTTAACCACATTAATTCTACACAGTCCTCAATATCTTTTTATTTCATTCTTTCCAATTTTGAAGCTATATGGTACATATAACACAATAACTGTTCTAAGATTTTTGAGCAGGCGTGTATACCATAAAACTTTTTAAAGAAAGAGAATTACATATATAACTTTCTTTACCTTGAAAATATAGCCGAAAATATAAACGACAAGAACACCGGTGGCGATGAATACGCTGGTCCATGTAACCATGGTTGATCTCCATTTTGGAGAAGAAACCTCCGCGCTATAAACTGTGGCTGGCACTGAGGCCATACCTGTAGCGATTCCGGAAATGATTCTGCCTACAAGAATTTGTTCGTATGTTCCAGCCAAATAAATGACGAGCCAGCCAACGATGGACACGATAGACGTTACCGACAAGCTCAACTTTCTTCCGCGTCTCATAGTGTAACCAGAAACGATGCAACCAAATGGAATACCCAGTGCTGTTGCTGTCGCTATGGATTAAGCAATTGGATTATTAATTTCGGTGAAGAAGATCGCGCAGGTTAGCTTAGTTTTAATTACTTTGAAAATAATTCAACCCATCAAGGACCAACGTTGCAATATTTCAAGCAATTTATATCATCGAATTCTGTATTTTAATACTATGGCTATGAATTTCAAACATTCGTTCAATATATGTATATGTATAAATATATATATATATATATTTTGGTGTGTGTCTTCCACCTGAATTCTGCAATTTTATGAAATTTGAAAGAAAGTATTTATAATATTGTGACAAACCGCTCGTTGGTCCCCAATGAATTGACACTTTGCAGTTCGACTAACGTTCGTTATTTTATTCCACCTATTTCTTATTCGATAAACAATATTTTCAAAACTTATTCGTAATTTGGATAAATTTGTTTATATATTACCACAAGAGAATATTCAACGGGATATTTAATTAAATCGAGAAAAATCAAATGAAATAAAATGTCGAACGTACGTGTATAGTTCAACATAGAATCAGAATTACTATGATAATATTAGTTAACCGCGATGGTTGCACTATTCGAGTGAATAATTTCCTAATTGCGTCAAAAATTTTGTTTCATTCACTTTGTTGAATATTACCGTGTTAAATTAATCAATGGAATTAAATTCATCGAAATTATCGGGGTAGTACTGACCAATCCAATTGGCTTGAAGTTTGTCGAGTTTCACGTCACTGGTAGGCGACATCAATGGTGTCAATGCAACTCCGCTAAAGCCAAAAGCCATGGAAGGACCCAAAACCGAGGAGTTCGCGCATAGCGACATAATTATCTGCAAACGAATATTTTAGAGATATTTTATATCGCAGAATTCTAATTTATCAATTAATTCGATAGAAAATGATTAAAAATCTTATTGCTTTAAAGTGTAAATTAAAGAAAAATTTGCTTGCTAAATAATTACAAAATTTAATTTACATCAAAGTATACTATATAGAGCGTTGTAAATTTCTTCGAGTAGATTATTTATTATTTACTGCCATCATAATCCTTGAAGAGATTACAATCCCATTAATTCTTCTGAAACGTATACGACGCATTAATCATAAGATTTATACGTTATATAAAGATCGGCGTTTCTTTGATGACAAACTTCTATTTTCGTTCCTGAATCCGTAATTATAACTATTATAATTTCTAATGATTGCATGGAAATGAATAGACACTAAAATGTATAATCAATTATAAACGTACACGTGATCAGTTAATTATTAGCATATCAGTTATTTAAAAGATTACCACGATTCATTAAGTTGACTCTTTTTTATTGGCAAGTACCTAATAATTTAATGTTAATTATTATGTTAGATTATCAGAGAAATAGAGATTGATGATTATCCAAGCAGCATATTCTGATGGACGAAATTTAATGAAATTAACGATAGATAAAATATTTGATACCATCTTTGATAAATTTTCCAATTAATAAGAAACTTCCAATAATACGAATTGAGATTGTATCTAAATATCAGCGTATATATATTAAATCTAACTACAAGATAACGCTAACTTCTCAATCAATAGAATAAAATGTCCAGTCAGTAAACAATAAATATTCAAGAATTTTACACTTATGAATATACAATTTATCATTACTTTACACGGAAAATTCCCGGCTTCTTCCGCATAAGCGAATCTTCGAGAAATAATCGAAATAAAGATAAAAGTATCGAACGAATACATCGTTTTAACGTATCTCTTCTAAAGTCGATCCTCAATTAAAGAACGAATATAACGAATGGGCGAAAGAATAAAATTTATTGTAAATGCCAGTAAATCAGGGGGGGGGGGATTTTTTCTGAAACAACCCTACTCTCGCTAAGAAGCCGCTTTTATGTGACCAATATCGAAACCGGTTTGGGATGAAGGTTTACAGAGAAGAAGAGCAAGGAGGAATAATTAAATTAAGCCTTGAAATGTCATCAAAAGGTTTACGTAAAGCTGCGTTAAGCGTTCGATAATATCACGGTATTTCGAGTTACGCAAACCTTTCTAGTATGCCATCGTGCCTCCGTCCATGGTTATTACTTTACCGTATTTGTCTCACTGCAGTAACTTATTTTCCAGTTGTGCGATAGTCGAAAAATTTATAGAACTAGCGTGGTTGTCAAATCGTGGTATCTCCTGTGACTCATCTTTTCCATTATCTTCCCCTAAATTTCTAATTACCGTCGTTAATTATTTTTCTGTGGAGGACACCAATAACTTTTCATCATACATTTCCAAGAAAATGAATGAATTGCAAAAAGCGTTGGTCGAAAAAACTTTGGTAATTTAACGAGTTGCAGAGTGAAACAAGATGATTAATAATACAAAAAATGGGAACATCTATTAATTTTAGGAGTTTGGGTTTTGCAATGTATTAAGTTTTAAATTATATAATTCATGCAAAATATTGGGCTTTTGCACATATATTTTTGAAATTATACTTTTGAAAGAAACGAGGGAAAGTCAGTTTGCAGAAAAGTTCTCCCTGAGTAATTGTGATTAATTTAAAATTTGCATTATTAGGAATACTTCGCTTGCATTAATGGAAGATTTTGAAACACTTCTACTTAATTCTGGTTAATAACTTAATTTTTCTTAATAACTTCTACTCTTCTTTCTAATTTAGCTTTAATCTTTAGAAGCCTGTCGAAGATTAAACGAGAAGTTATAAGCATTTATAATAGCAGAAATTAAGCCTCTCATATGAGTTGTTACGTAAATAACAGATTATATAGCTCAGTATTTTTTACGTAAGATCTTCTGTGTATCTCCGTGTTTCTCATCAAGGTTGAAAACTTGAAAATCTTAAAAAACCGATCCTAGCAAGTAAAATATGAAGAATCAATAATATTTCATAATCGATACAATTTTGTATTCACAATATAATATTTTAAATTTCTTAAACCACGTTTCTGTTCCAACTAGAGAAAGTGCAAATATTTAGAAAAGTTTGATAACCATTAGAATGCATATTATAATAAAACGAATTTAAGTACCAATTGAGAAAATAAGCATTGGTGTTCAGAAGTTGCAAGACCAATTGAATAGAACGATTATTATTGAGCCAATGATACGTTTAATTGTTCATCAACAATAATATATGGAACGTGGCGCGACAAGAATTAGAATGGACCAATATTAATGCAACATTGATCGATTCAACTCAATAATTTAATTTTATTCATAATTTATTTTCCATAATTAAATTTAGTGATTATTTATTCCCCAAGATAACTGTAGGGAACAACTCCGTTAGCCGTTGTTGCAATTCACGAATGATTTCTTATAATGGAATGATTATTTAGCAATTAGCTTGAATTTTATTTCAGCTTAAAATTCGTAGATAAAAATTATGGCCTTAACATATTGCATACTGCTTATGGAAATTTCTACATTTCGTTTAATGACGCGTTATTACATTTTCAATATATTTCCAATGTTTATAATAATAATGCAATCCATGTCCAGTCCAAAGCATAATATAATGATGATAGCCATTTTATGAAAGTTTCGAAACAGTTCTGGAATAGATAAAACTTGACAAAACTTTTCTTGTAAATAATTACAAATTGCACTTTGTAATCTTTTTAAAGGAAAATGTTGCAACATCAGCATTTCACGTAGATTACAGATTTGAAATTACATTCACGAATTCAATTAATTATAAAGTAACCATCGCTGCATTATTTAATGCCAATTCTATTTACTACTTGCTTCGAAGCTTGCGGTCAAGAATGTGTTAATCTACAAGTCACACTTATCTCGTTTAAAAGTAATTTTGCAACTCTACTCACGAATTGACGTCAATATTCAGTTGTATCAGAAAAATTGTAAAAGTATATATGCATAATATATATAAAATATAAAGAATTAATTCTATTACACAAATTTTTAACTGCGTCCGATTAGTTCACCCAATATGTTCGATATCTCTAAATCCAGCTCTAAACTCCTAAGCTCCATGAAGTACTTCGGAATTCGATTCGATTACAAAAATGTTTAACTACATTCGAGCATTAATCCGTTCGTGTGATAAATTCGATTTTTGTAAATTCGTTAAGCTCTGTGAAGTACCTTAGGAAAAGATTAAGAATCAAGATTGTAAAAGAAGAGATCTAGAATAAAAATTAAAAATTAATCACTGGTAAATAGAAAAATGAATTTAATATCCTATCGTTCTCTATAGTAGTAACGTGATAGTAAAATACTCGAGAGATAAGAACCTTTCCCTTGAAATGACCTCATTTGATATCATTTGCGTCGACTTCATAGGACGAACAACGAAAGGATATATCAGTCTCGTTATCATTATTATTACCATTATTTTCCTGCACATATGCGCAACGTGTGTCAAAGACCTCGTAACTCTGTCAAAAATAAAATACCGAGCAAAATAAAAAGTTCTCGATAAAAGGTTTTGTTTTGGACGTTGGACATTCGTGATTTATCTCAACGGCTAATGGGAATTTGTGATTCATCGTAGCGATTTTTTGTTCAATGATAAATTCTAATTGACCAATTTTTCTTGCTTTAACTTTTTATTTTACTTTTTATCGATTCTCAATTTATATTATAATTCTTCTACTCCGTAATATTAAATAATTCAAACTAACTGATTTGTATGTTTTATCTTTAAATATAATTGCGCACATGGTTATTTATCGCATGCAAATGCAAAATCAGTGTTTGTAGCAGCGATTCAGGAAACGTGGCTCGCTTTCATAAAGTCAAAACAACGTTCTATCAGCATAGATACCATAGGTTTTATTCCATCGCATCATTTATTTGGAATGATATAAATTAATTGAAATAAACTAAATGTAAAAGAAGACATTCTACCTGATACATGACACCTCTCTTCTCCCATCTTTTTTCTTCTTCGGCATCTGGTACGAACTAGAAAGAAAAAATCATTCAGTTTACATCCCTCGATAAGCGTAATACATGGTACAAGGTAAACTGAGAATTTTCATGCGTTATCTACTTTTCTACCATGACAGATACGGGTTTATGTATTAACTTAACGTACTGACTTAAAATTACGATGACTTAATACTCTTGACTTTGTGTGTAACCTTCCACTTTTTTTCTTTGAACGTTTGCAGGTACTAAGCGATTACTAAAAAGCTGTGATAACGTAATGACGTGCACTTACTGGCAGAAGTTAAACAACATAATGATCATTTTGAAATTACTCTATGTTATCTATCTTCTGAGATTCACTGATGGGAATTAAAAATACCAGAAAGAGATAACAGCCCGTGCATGAACATGCAATAAGTTTCAATGTTAATTATCTAAAAGGAAAAGTGAAATATGGTGTTTATAGTATGTATTTATAAAATACGTCTTGATCCGTTGATAATTACCCTTCATAATTATTGATCAGTTATTGATTAAACGATAATTCCTTGGTATTGTCTTGAACAATAAACTTTGTTGTGGAAACGAAATTTTCAAATTAGTGGTATATTGAAAGATATTAGGGGTCTTAAAACAATAAATGAGTGACAAAAACAGATATTACTGAAATTCTAAAAATAGTAGAATAACAAACATTTATGAACATTGCATATAATATAATTTCCTTTGGTAAATTATTTTGACAATAATTCTAGTTACTACTGCAGTGCTAATTGATTAAAGATATTATACAAGATTATCTTAATGGAGAAAGAGATTCGATAAGATGGTAAAAAGTCATGATGAAAATATTTTTTTAGATAACAAGATTACCTTGGTCTCCAAATGTCTCTCCACGTGCCCGTTCGAACCATTCATTCCGTTTACTATACTCATTTTCAAATATGTCGCAGTAAGTATCCTTTTAAACGTCACTTCGCTCGTGCTCTCTTAACTTAGTTTGTATTTTTCCATCTAATTCCTTACTTCGGGTCTACGTACAAATTTTCCGTTAACTTTATCCTTTAAAAATAATGTCCTCACGTTGCACGATTAAAGCATTAGTACATGATATATTAGCATTCGATCATACCTGCGAGATAAACATAACAAGTTGATATCAAACACAAACTCAGTCGCTGATTGATTAATTAACAATCGCAATATATTCTTTTCAGACCGGGCGGAGCTGATAAAATAATACGGTATTCTATAAATTAATCACAAAATTCTCGACGATTGAATTCGAATGACTTGACACTACTGCAAATAATTCAATATTCGATGTTTTCAATAGCAAATAATTTATTATTCAAATAATTTAAGATCAAATTTTTGTCAATTTCAAATAATGTAATAAATTGTAAATTATGTAGAAGCAGATTTTTTCGATACCAAATGGTTTAATACCATCGCGAATAGTTTAATTATCAAAAAAATATCGCAGAAAAATTTTGAAAATTAAGTCAGCAATTGATCTCAAATTTAATTTACCTTAAATAAAAATTCTTCCAAAGCATTCGGTTTTTCTTTTTTTAAATTTACAAAGAATTCAATGGACTGTCTTCATCCGAATCACTCAACTCTTCCCACAAATATGGGTCCCACATTCCTGAGAAAAATGTCATGAGCCAGAAATCCCCCAAGTAAATCAGCAAGACCTTTTTCCACAGGAAATAGTTAACTCTCCAACGACTAAGAAAATTCTTGTTCTCGACCTCCTCCAGCAGTTGCCATAGATTCATCTCCCCTTCATATCAAAGGAATACTTCATTAAACTATTTAACCACATTATACACAAAAATTACCGATCTTTACCCGGAAAAATCGAATGATTCTTTTATATTCCCTTAGAAAATTATCAATAAACAAAAGATTATTATTTTACGAGTAAAAAGATACATTCGTGAACTAAAAAATAAAATTTGCTTGTTTATCTTCCTTCACTGTTATATCGAATCGTATACAATCATTGTCATGCTTTACAACGATGTAACCATCGTTTGCGTGCAGTGTAGCACTTGGTACAATCATCAGAATTTAAAAATGACAAAATTTCTTGAAGTTGGATAGCTTGCGCTGAAATTATATTCATTTGCAACAAGAAGTATGAAAAATTACACAAGCTGTATAGTCTCGAAGGAAAATGAGTTTTTCTCGGTAGATAAATTGAATTTATATCGATTAAAGGACCATTTAAATAAGAAATAAGATAAAGATCGAATTCGAGGAACTTCGTTTTAAATTGGTCAGCCAATTAATTGTTAAGTTATTGTGCAAAGACGCGTTTAAAGTTTTAGTAAAGTTCGAAAACATATACTTACAAGTAAATATAATTATAGTTAAATAAATCGACTTATGTAAACTATTGCAGTCAGATAAACAACGATCCTATATGTGCAGATTATCAGATTAGATTATTGATTATCACGCTGTCTTGTCATCTCAATATTGCATTTCATAAACATCGCGCGCATAATATTGACTTTTACACCCGCTTATCTCTGGCGCGCCTCACTGAACGAGTTTCAACTTCGTTATTTTTTTCGAATTCGGCTCTACAAATTTACGTGGATGGTTCTGAAGCACTGCACTTTTGATTTATGCAAAAAACGAAGTCGATTTTCTGGACCAGTCATACGAGAATTTCTCCTTATCGCACTTGCCTATGACATGGATTGTTCTTGCAATTAGTCTGACTAATACTTTAGCCATTAATCTTTATGGCTTTAAGCTACGTGTTATAAATTGAAGCACCTATACATCAAAATGCATCAACTGTTGCATCGTTAGTTATCTTGTATGGTGAATAGAAACATCCTCATTAATGAATTCTGGAGTAATTTGCAAAACGAGAATGGAATATCACAAATTTTCAAATTGTAGATTATGATAAATTTTCCATTAATTAATTTAATGTTAATTAATGAATTAATCTCTGTTAAGAAAATGAATATTACATAAGATTGTTCAGAATTGGCCTCACTTAGTCACATGAACGATAACAGCTATTGTTGTCAGAGAATATTTCGAACAAAAAATAATGTTGATTCAATAAGAAGCGTTGTCAACAATGACAAAGCTCAAGTCAATGGTCGATGCCAGTAATTAAATATAAATATAAACATAAATATAAATATATATATTTGCATACGCAGATTACTTAGAATTAAATACTCGAGTATCCTCGCACAAAAACTGTGCGAATTCGCTAGTACACTTGTCTTTAACCGAAAAATATACTCGTCATCGTTCTAAGACAATCATCGAAAAATAATTTTACTGCACTTTGCTAGTTTTCCAGCAACAATTTAAGTCAACTAATAGCAACGTGAAATTTCAATGTAGATCTCAAATAGAAGAAAAGCAAAATTATCTCGAGAATGATTACGAAAAAAACTTAAGCATATCTGGGTTAAATGTACGCGGAATAATCTACTAAAGATACCAAATTACAAATCAGTCTACACACACATCTCTAGTGTAACCACACAGACTCACTTTCTTCAACAAAACTCATCCCGAAGCGTCTTCGCAAAGAAACAGCCTCAAACTAACTCGTGAATCAATTCCTTTCACCGTGCTTCTATATCCACCAACCATTCGCGTCACAGTTTCCCAGATTTCCCAACCACAGGTTTCACTGCAATTTCCCTTCTCCTTCGATCAATTCTCACATATATATATATATATGTATATATAGTATATATATATTTATATTTATATTTATATTTATATTTATATTTATATTTATATTTATATACACATATTTCGTATTATCTCACAAAACTTCCAACAAAATTTTTTCTTTTATATACTTCTCGAATATCTTAAGAATGTACCAGTGTACCGAGATTGAAGATTCTTTGTTCGAATGGTTCCAGATAGACGTTAAAACGCAGACGATGACCTGGTACAGTTGCAGCCGAGAGGACAGCCACGCGGAGACTCGTTATTCACTGAATGCAAGTCCGGTTTCATCTGCTGGCAGCGGACAGACGCGAGTTTCTTCGTTCCCGATCGTTGTGGACCATTCACATCCGCGGCTCAGTGGCGATATTCCGCGTCTGTCGGCACGCGATCACGCTGAAATATATATACTGCCGGCGAATTCCGACAGATAAAGGAACCCATTGCGCAAAATGATCCGAGCGAACGTAGCGCGTCGCGTGAATCAGCTATCGGCACATACGTCGTTCGACCACGTATCGGAGCTTCGTCGAGCTGTAATCCCTGCCTACAGGGACTCGGCTGCATTTTTTTCTTTTCTTTTTCTTTCTTTTTTTTTTTGTGAATTCTTTGTGTGAATTTTATGGGTCACTCAGAAGTCGTACACTAACGTACAGTGGCTACGAAACCTCGACATAAAGTTCGAAACAAATCTGAAAGTCACATCTTGGCCACAGAAAGTATTTGTACATGGTTGTATTTATTGGGGCATTTATACAAATGCTACTTAATTGGGCTCAAGTATATCAACGCTGGAACTACTGCTGAAATACGTAAATTTTCTGTGTAGAAATCAGTAGAATTCAAATGGTATTAAGTAACGTAAACAGATCTATTGTAGAATCTAGAATCTCTCACAGGTCTAATATGGAAATACATAACAATATATAATATAAATATATAGAAATGTATAGAAATATGTAACGTGGAAATACGGAACACTATAATATCTAGGCAAGTAACCAACAAAACAATCGGCAATAGCGTAAAGTATTTTTAAAAGCCAAAGACAGCATAGTGACGTTTGAGTTTTGTTTGAAAATCTGTCGTTGAATGCGACTGACTGTTGTACTTGAAAGTGTATAAAAGTACTGGACAGACAAGTTGAATAGCGAATATCTACTAATTTCGTTGTGTTTTAACGTTAGTTTCTTTGAAAGGAACTATGTTCGTCTTTCCGGAAAGCTTTTCAAGTCAGGTGTGTTCGGTATTAGATGCAGTTACCCTAATTATATCTCTATTTAAATAAAAATCAATATTAATTTTGCCGAAAATATTCGCATGTCTTCAGTAATTGTAAAAAGAAAAGAAAATCCGAAATTTGTCATTTTGTCGCGTTTGGTTGGTTTTAACGTTTAACTTCGTCCCTTTTAGTAACACTTTCATAGGACCACAGATAGTTGACACGGTGAAGTAAAATACAGGACCTGCCAGAAACGTTTCATTGGAAAATACGAATATGTACAAATACTTTTCGTAGATCAAGGTTCTAGATCTTTTGTAAGCACCTAGTAGTATTTATACAGTCCATCGTCTATTATATCAATAAGTAGACCGCCGATGTTAATGCATTTATGGGAAATTTAAGAATATAGAAATGCACAGAGCACGTATAATATGCAGAACTAAATGAAATATGTAAAGTGCAGTACTCGTTGTAATATTAGATATTAATATATCTACGTAGAAATCTACGTAGGTAATTTTAGCTATATAACAATATGAAATTGCATATTTCATACCTATTGTATGCTTAACACGATCGTTCATGCTACGCGAATAAACTAAATACTTTTTTGCTGTAACTGTAACTCTATATTCATTTTCAGACTTGTTTCAAGCTTCGCCAATACAATCGTGATAGCCCTGACTCGTCACAGTACAAATGAAACTGCAAAATGTTTTATATAACACACACACACGCACTCACACACACACACACGATATATGCGCAAAATTTTTCTATCGCAAGTAGTCAACTATCTACATGCGTATACTACCAAATCCTACAAAATTATTGTAAGCAAATCAAATAACGCTATATGATGACATGAAAAGTAATTCAACCTATAGTAGTTACAAAATGTAACGTTCTTGATTAATGAAATGCAACGTTGACCTTTGAGTCGATTAATCAATGAGATTAAGCAGCCACTGCATTCAATACTCGAATTTTCCGTTGTACATGCTGATAGCTAAACAATTTTGTAAGTCTAAGTCGGAATAGACAATACATAGTATGCGGATGAACGTTTACGAAAGTCATCGAAGCGGAAGTGATGGCCAAACGTCGGTAGATTATTGTGTATTTAATCAAACAGGCCTTGAATCGATGTCATAGGTCAGGTTGGTCATTGTCGGCAGATTTTTCATGGATTAGAGACAGACAAACGTGAGATCCGTTTGATTAAAGCGGATCAAAATGATCATTACTTGTATCATTTCTATTCTTAATTACATCTGTCATAAAAGATTCATATTCAAAAACAATATCTTACGACGTCTCCTACTTATATTGTGATTCATATAGAAAGTAATTCATATATCTTAGGACGTTTCCTACTTATGTTGTGATTCATATAGGAAATAATTCGTACGATTTGTTTTATCGTAGATGATTTGCATTCTTTTAAGTTGGTAGTATATCTAGAAGATATGTGTTGTAAAATTCACTCGCTAAATTTATTATCTGTCTAGATTCGACATTAGAATCTTTAACTTTTGATTCCTAGATACGTGTTTTTTTTTTTAAGTGGAATAAAACAATTTATGGACCATCATAAAATCGTACAAGATAATTCTAAAATATTTTTGAAATTATATTCGAGCGTATTCGTACTATTTACAGTAGATAACGTTGCTTACTAAATGTAGATTTAGATAGATGTAGTAGTAAGTTAATATTCGAATAGGTGTAATCATATTTCTATCTGAACGACAGGCGCTATTAATTTTGACAAGAGCTCATGCGTGTTCTTAGAGTTACAAAAAATAACATGCAATTACAAAAAGAAAAAATCTAATCTTAAAACTGCACGAATGTCAACATACCAGCCTTCAGTGAACAGAACAAAGTAAATTAGCGCAAACTCACGAGCTCAATTGAAGTTAATTGCGTCAGCAAGTAAATAAACCGAGATGCCTCAACGTATAAATTGGATCATTTTCTTCGTGTAAATTGGTTTTCCTAGCGAATCGCTTGCTCGATACTTGCGAATTAATTTTCTTTCGTTTCTTAGGAGATTACATAACGCTATATTTAGAAAATTTCTTTCTTCTTCTTAGACATGGATCTTCTTATAAATTTATTTAAAAAATTCGCTACGGTCAACGCAAAGATTCCCAAAATTTTCTTATTCAATTACGTAATAAAAAATTTTTCTATAATAGAAAAATTTAAAAACTACTCCCTTGAAACTTCCAATTTTCACCACAATTATTCTCTTTTTAATTGCGTATTTTCAATATTCGGAATATTCCCAAATCTTGCCAGCGAAGTTTCCTCGCTGATTCGCCAATTTTCTTTTCAGCGTCCATCGGACAGCCTGCTGGGAGAGAAAAAGACGTCTCGCGTTACTTAACACGATGACTCTACTCTTCGTGTGGAAGTTCTCCGATTCCGTAACGGAGCGAAAGTAAAGGTAAGCCTTACGTTCGCTATGACGGCCGAGCAATTATCGTTCCACCTGTGCGGTTGGATTTCATCTCCCGAAACACGTTCTCGTTTCAAGGCCAAGGACACAGCTCAAGTAGTAGAGGGAGGTCAGTGTTCGCCGGTGTCGATCTTCCACCGCGTCAGCATGCTCCGCTTTTGACAGGAAATGGAAAAATAAGACGATCCGTTTCTATGTTGCTCGTCAACTTAGCGAATATCGTCCCGTGTTTCGCACGTGAACCACTCAGAAAGAAGATCCTCCACGTTTCTCCTCGTCTTTCTTCGACTCTTAGTACGTTGACTGTCTTGGTAGTCATCGATGACTCGAGTTACTAAATTTTTTATAGCGATTAATATTTAATATTTGATGATATTTGTAGAGAAAAGTGAGCAAATATAATGGAAGATTTTGCAATATATCGCTAGCCACAGGATAAAATATGTAAAATTCGTATGACAGTCGACGTGTTGGACCTCTCAGTTATATATAACGTTAATATAATGGAGCATCGAATTTGAAGATAAATTTCGATTATTTTTACTCGATGCTCCGTTGCGAATTTTCCAAATTTTCCAAATTTCGAAAAAAAAACGAGTTTTAAAACTCTGAAGCAAAAATTTGAAAAATATATGATAAAAAAGATGTTGTGCAATTTTTAAATGGGGAATATAACTCGTGGGCTACACTGTGCGTAATATTCAGTAAAAAAAAAAAAAAAATGGATAATTTCACCATGAGTCTACGGAAATACCAATTTAGAAAGATTATCAAAGAATTGGAAACGCAAGGAGTGTTAACAAAGGCGGTCGGTGGATTTCCATTCCGTTTGTTTTTTTTTTTTTTTTTTTTTTTTCTTTTTTCCATAAACGTAGAACAAAGCGTAACAGTACACCTGTGCCCTTGGCATTTTTGCAGACATCGTGTTTTATCGATCTAGGTAGATATAGGTGTTCGTAATGAAATTGTATTTTGAAACTTCGAGCAGATGATTCGTCACGTGTTCTCGGGCTCGTAATCAGACCAGCGGCGTTAGAATTCGAATACGAGAGTCGCGACTAATGTTATGTCTCAAGTGACTTCAGCGTGAAAGATAGTTCATCATTTTCAACATTCTTTCCGAACACGACTTGGATAAATAATTTTTTATCTAAAAATGAATTTCTTCTTAATTATCTCTAAAAATTACCATTTGTATTCCTAATAAGGAACCTGTTTTTTTTAGGAAAATTCTACTTCTTGAAAGTTTTCTCTTCTCCACATTCCATCTGAATTGATACATTGTATTTCTTTCTTTTGGAATAACTTCTCGCGCGAATTTCTCACGCGAAGATTTTTAAAATGAACCGATTTCTTCCAGAACTCGATTTCCTAGAAATAAAGATTAATGCCCTCTTTCTTATCCATAAATCTACAAATTTATTTTATCCTCTTCTTTTAACAATCAAATTTCAAAATATTCTGCTATCCGACAGCTCAGGACTATCCTCACTGTGACGATTTAAAAAATCTATTAGGTATATTTTACTTGTATATTTTACCGTCTATTCTATCTTCTCATCTGTATGTTTGCAAATTCATTTACTCCTCTATTTTATTGCACAGTTACATTTCAAGATATTCCGCTATTTAATAGACAAAATTTGACAGAAACTGTTGTACCCGTAGCGTTTTCAAAAATATACATGTTCCCGCTAGTAGTTCAAATAAGAATTGGAAATAAAGAGCAGTGCCACCTGGCGAGGCAATGATTTTTAACCAAAAATCGAGATTTAGTAACAGGAACCTAGAACGAGCTAGCAGGTCGACGAATATCACGATACCGTGACGTCATAAACAAGAGAGAAAAGATAAGAAAAGGTAGACGTGAGAAAGAAGTACGCTACGTTAGGCTCTGTGCTCCTGATACTTCATATTATAGAATCGTGCGACGAATCCGCATAAATTACACGTTTTTTGATATTGATTCGTGCGCTGTCAGAGAAGCATTGCAAAGATAAAACGGTCTTAGAAACACTCGTGTCTAATCTTCATGGGGAATTTCGTTTTAAATAATTAGTAATTAATTGTTTAGTCAGCAAGTGTTTCGAGATCGTGGCACGAATTAAGCCTACAATTTTTTTATTAATTTCGTATTCGCTTCCTTGTAACTAATATCGTGTTTTTGCGTTTGTACGCGTAAAGCGAAACCTTTAGCTACTATCAGGTATCATTTTTATGAATATTTGATGAGTGGTTTATTCATTATTGAATGTTATCCAACTACATTTGTTAACAGCCAGCTTTTTAACGTATCTACAAGGTTACTTCGCACGCTTTCAGAATCATATTTCGATGTACAAATCGTGCACAACAATATTCTACGGTTATTATAATCATACAGCGCGCTAAGTATTTTTTATTCGTTTCTATAATCGAAAATCATTTATTCCATACGAAATCCAAACAGGTTTTATACTGGTTCATAGTTTAGGGCCGAATCGAAAATACGTAAAAGTTCACGAATTATATTTGTAGATTTACCTACTTCTACTTTTTGAAGAATTCCATCCATTTGTGGACATCGAAACACTATCACCACGTAGCGGTGGAACGGTGCAACTTATTGCTGTCCTTGTCACACAGTATACCGCTCCTTGTCTACGAATAAAGAAGCTTCTGCCATTCGTCGAAACGGACTGAAAAGACGTCATATTTCTTATATATTATTAAATATTATTATTCTTAAATATCCTTAGTCCGTAGTGAAGGAAAGTAATAGTGGGCGAAGAGGACAGACGTATACCGCGTGCGCAGCGTTAGATGATAAAGATACAATATTAATAGCGAAATTATCAAATTTATATAATTCATGTAATTTGTATGTAACTAAAACGTTTCAGTAAACGTTTAATTAAAGTTAATCAGCTGCTGAATCGTTTAATGGCCAGTCCAGCGATCCCAGACTGACCAATCCTAATCCTTCAATGAGAAGTAACGTAAAGGTCTGTCGTCGCACACTATTCCTCTCTCTTTCAATCGCAACTCGTACTCTCTGTCTTTGTCGTGAACTATTTCTCTGTCTTTCTACCGGCGATTCGCACCAAGGAGTTTGACTTTTGTCTTCGGACCAGCCACGTGCTGCCACCTATTAAGAAAGGCAGGAACTGAAACTTGGAGCGTTCATGCATAGATGGCAGCACATGTCTCGTTCGAAGACGAAATTCGAACTCGTTACTCTGAAACGTCGTTCGGACAAACCATATGCTGCCACCTATTAAGAAAGGCAGGAACTGAAACTTGGAGCGTTCATGCATAGATGGCAGCACATGTCTCGTTCGAAGACGAAATTCGAACTCGTTACTCTGAAACGTCGTTCGGACAAACCATATGCTGCCACCTATT